>JAULJZ010168615.1:0-49520 GCA_032270985.1 Heliamphora pulchella
AGACGACGCTATTATCTGTTCCCCGTAACCAAGACAGACCTACTAAAACTCTGTGCCACAGTCGTACCGATGGTATGCTCATTTCTATCTAAACTGTGAACATAAAATTTATATTCTACAAGAACCCAAAATCTGGCCTTTTGTGTGTAAACTGTACTCTACACACCAGATTAAATATTATACAGAATATTAGACATCCATGCATAACAAAGAAATGATATGCATATATTACTCATAAAGATTCTCATAAAATAGAAAAATAATTTTATTAAAATAAGATTAAATAGGAATAATTACACTTACCTCCCCTAAAGTTTAAGTTTATTACAGGGACCTCCCATGTGTCTCTGAAATTACACTAACCTCCCATGAGATTTAATTTTAACATCAATCGTACCCCAACTGTTAAAATCTCTGTTAAAATTTAACGAAAACCGCCCTTCCCACTCCAAAATCACCCTTCCCACCCCAAAACCACCATTCAAACCACATTTTTCCCCCAAAATCACCATTCCCACCCCAAATTTCAATGGAAGGGTGATTTTGGGAAGGGTGATTTTGGGGTGGGAATGGTGATTTTGGGGGTGATTTTGGGGGGAAATGGTGGTTTAAATGGTGGTTTTAGGGTGGGAAGGGTGATTTTGGAGTGGAAGGGGCAGTTTTCGTGAAATTTCAATAGAAATTTTAACAGTTGGGGTGCAATTGATGCTAAAATTAAATCTCAAGGGAGGTTAGTGTAATTTCAGAGACCACAAGGGAGGTCTCTGTAATAAGCTTAAACCTCAGGGAGGTAAATGTAATTATCCCATTTAAATACTAAAAATATGATTTTCAGTATACCAACCCTAACACGGGATTGACGATACCCCTTAAGAAAGTTTATAAGTTTTGACCAGGCCAAAACCTACAGGTAGATTTTATTATCCAACGGTTAAATAGGTTAAGCAGAAGGGTTTAAAGAATTTCAAGATGCCGATTAAATTAAATTGTCAGTAATTAAATTTAATTACTGGGTATCCAAAATCTTAACGCGGGGTGATGAGCTAATTATTTAATAGCAGGAGCTCAATGCAAGATGGTCTTGAGATTATGACTTAGAGTGCAATTACAGTTTGTTAGTGTTGTGAACTGTAATGTAGTATTTTATGAAAATTGCAGAAACCGCTACAAGATTTTCATAATTACAGATACTGCTGAGATGTTTTCTTAATTGTAAAAATCGCTGGATATGTTTCTGAGTTACACTAAAAGTTTTTGTCATAATTATTTCATATGTCCCTACTATAGCCTTATAAATATACAGGTAGGCTGAACCAAATTCATAACTTATTTTCAAGACCAAAGCTGACCAGGTTCCATCGGTACGAGTTCTCGAAGGATCATAACCCACACTATATTCAGGAATCTCATAAGAAAATATAGCAGAAGGTCTGACGGGAGCTTCAACTCGGAATAAAAAATTATAGTTGGAGAATCGACATAAAAAACGTAATCTTCTAAATTAACTGTGGTGGCAGGGATTTTAATTTTGATCGTTCCATAGCAAAAGTTTTATCTGGAGCCCGTTTCAGTGATTGCCCGTCTAGTTATTTTTTTATTGAAAATCGTTTATAAAAATAATGATTTTGACAGTTTTTTCTCCAACAATTGATATCAAAGCGTTTTGTATTTTGTTTACGATTTATCGAGGGGCCGGGTAGATTTAGAACTATGTTAACTTTGTTTTATGATATTCTTTTTATGATCACCTTTTTATTTATGTTTGATTGAATAATTTGGATGATGATTATAATTATTTTTCTAATCACGAGAATTGATCGTGATAGTTTAAGTTTTTTAGATCGAATGTGAGCCTACGGAACATAGGTTCTCGATGTAAAAGCTTTTATATGTGTTTTAAGTATTAGTTTAAAATATTTAAAAACAGGTTGAATATTCAAGAACAAGAAGAACAGGCGGCGGCACTAGTGGTGGTTCTGGGATTTACGGGCCACGAATCGCGGTGATTTTTTCACGAATTTTGTGACAATTTTTTCAGTAGTTTTTATGCTTAAAAATAGTATTAGAACAAGTCCCAAAAACATTAAAAAAAATTGGCACAAAATAGCCCACCCGGCGGTACCACCGACGGTAGTTTAGGGCCATTTTTCGATGGTTTTTTGCGTAATTTTTTAGACTGATTTTGAAAAAAAATTTAAACATAAAATAGCAGTAAAATACCATTGGAAAACAGTCTAAAAAGATGAAAAAAAAATAGCATCAAAATTGATGGCAAAAAGCAGCAACAGCGACTGCCTTGGGCTGTGGCAGCGGCGCAGGCTGTTTCGGGCTATTTTTTGAGGCTTTTTGGGACTATTTTGAGGTGTTCTTTGAAGCATTATATTGCTGGAAATCAGTGAAAAACAGAAATCAAAACAACCACGGAACAAGCTGAAACAAGCGGCACAATAGTAGAGGTAGTGGGCGGTGCGGCACAGCGAATTCTCATACTTTTAATGGCTGTTTCTGGGTAATTTTCGAATCAGATTTTTTTTACAAAAATATAGTATATTTCGTTAGCTGCGTTTCAAAAAAAAAATGAGACAAAAACGGAGTTCGAATGAGGTCAGAACGGTCTCGGAAATTTGTCGGTGTAGTGCTATTGCGGGGCAGCAGCATTTTTTGTATTTCGGTGGCCATCGAATCCTGTTTTCTAGGCTACTTTTGACCAATTGTTTTGATATAAAAATAGTATATTTCGTTAGCTACGTTTCAAAAAAAATGGAGGTGAAAACAGAGCTCGGATGAGGCTGAAAAAGTCTCGGGAAGAGGCTGGTGCAGTGCTACCAGTGGCGTCAACGGGTGGCTGGTTTTGGGACTCTTGGCGGCTATTTTTTGATATGTATTGATTCAGATATATTGTATATTTATAACGCTTCTAATGGATGAGTTCGGGTTAGATTCTGACAACAATAAGCAACTTCCTACAACGGCTGGTTTTGGGACTCTTGGCGGTTGTTTTCTGATATGTATTGATTCGGATATATTGTATATTTATAACACTGCTAATGGATGAGTTCGAGTTGGATTCTGACAAGAATAAAGAACTTCCTACAGCGATTGAAAGACTGAAAACTTATCTGTATACTGGAACTTGAAAATCATCAGAGTTTTTATTCGATCATAAAATCAAAACATATACATATCTCGCATTTATATTCTTATGAATTGTGTGGATGATGTATATCTATTTTATATATTTTTATTAATTTAATTAATTCAAAAAATTTGATTTTAATTAAATATTTTGTAAAAAAAATAAAATTAAGTTTTTTTTAATTAAATGAAAAATTTTTAGATATTTTATTTTTTACAAAATATCACGTTTAACATGATTTTTTTATTAAATTGGATATCTTGAAAAAACGTGAAAATTAATTCTAGATTTTGGATTAATTAAATAAAAAAATATTTAATCTAAATAAATTATTATTTTTCAAAAAATGTGTAACATAAAATAAAATAATTGAATGACGTTAATCACTATCTTAGCTGAAAAGCTGAAAAAAAAATTGTGCGAATTTTATTTGTTATCTATTAAAACACGAAAAGATGATTTGACAAATCAGAATCTTTAGAATTGTGTACACGGAAAGATATTTGTTTCTTTCAAATTCTGTAGTTTTCAAAATTAATAAATATATTTTAATTAAACGAATTTTTATAACCTTAAAAAAATATTTTAAAAATTTAAGTGGGAGAGAATTTATTCACAGATAAATTTCGTGGTCTCCATCACCAATTTGTAGGCGATGCAATTAAATCATGTGTGTTAGCAGTAAGGTCCTCCTCCCCATCGGACAGATTAATTACGGTATCACCAGTACAAACCTCCTTTAGGGATAATTCTAGATAATTATTAGTGTGTATCACTTCTCCATTTGAAGGGTTCATTACGAAGCGATTGATTTGGAATTAAGTGATGTTAACATTTAGATGTAAATAATTATTATCCTCTCTATTTAAGTCACTGCTATTATTTACTGGACCAATACTATGTCAGCTATTTAATTTTACTTGGCAGGGTAATTGCCTAGATAGTAAAATTAAAAAGAATTGGCCTGTTTGGACAAACGATGGATAGTAGACGTTCTCCCATCAAGGCATGCTATTTACAGGGAACTAGGTTGCTGTTGGAAGTCAATTGAAAACTCAATCTCTCGATGTGGGGTTAGTCTTGGTAGTTCTTCTGGAAACACATCCTCGTACTCGTACACAACTTGCGGTAACTTGGGGGTTAACAAGGCTTTTGTATTAGCAAGCATACAAGCTAACTTTTCTATGAAGTTACTTGATCTACTCGGGGTCAGGGTTTCGTGCTGTTCTCCTCGAATTCGTACGATAGTGCTATCCATTGCTCGTGTCCATATCTAGAGAGTCAATCCACTTCGAGGATCATGTCGTAACTGTTAAACTCCATGACTCGTATGTCACATGACATAAGGGTATCGGTTATTCTTAACATACATGTTCGATAGACGGAGTCTACATGGGCATTATCTCTTAAGGGTGTGGCGATATTTAGGGTGTGATCTAATGCTTTGGGTTTTAAGGGCAAAGATCACATGCAGGTTAAAGATATGAAGAAATGAGATGCTACAGAATCAAACAACACTTTCACTAAGATATTAAACAGCACAAACATACCTTGTATAACTTGGGTGTCCTCTACTTCCTCCTCCTGCAAAGCAAAGATACGTCCTCCCTGCGGCCTCTAGTTTTTGTTAAGCGGCGGCCTTCCCCATCTATTTTGCTGGATAGTTGCTAGTCCGGCAACCTGAACTGGTTGCGGGTACCTCAGTGGCTGGTTTTGGGGCTGCCTCCCCTATTGAGATTAGTTGTTCAGAGTCCTTTGTCCTAGGCGCGGGCACTTAGACCTCTTATGTCATGGTTGATGACATTTAAAGCATACTACAAATTTTGTAGAGGAATCCCTTGCCAGTCCTTGTATGTTCTCCTGTTGATATGGTTTCTTTGGAACGAACACTTGGTTGCTTCTTATTGGTCGTTCGGAGCTGATGTTTCCTTTCTTCTGGTTCTAAATCTTCCTTGAATCAGCTAGATCGGTTTCAACGAGCAAAGCGGCTTGAACTACTTACGCATAGGTTAGGAGTTGTAAGTAAATCACTTGCACTCGGATGGATAATTCCAGGCCCCACTCGATCTTTCGTACCTTTGACTCCTCGTCCAATACGACAGTTGCAGCGAAATGGCTTAGCTCCTTGAAGCGATTAACGTACTGAGTCACTGTCATCGATCCCTATTTAAGCTTTAGAAATTCACGGATCTGCCCTTGACAAAAAGGGAACTAGGAAATACTTCTCTAAAAGTAAGCCTTTGAACTGGTCCCAGGTTAGCGCTGCTATGTCATGCGTATTGTTGATCATGGACCTCCAATGATCTGCCTCTCCTCCAAATAGATGTGCTGCTAAGGCTACTCGGTCTGCCTCGACTTGAACTCCCATAGAGTTAAATAACTTTTTAACGGCCCTCAACCATTCTTCTGCCTCACTTGGTTCTGCGCCTCCTTTAAACGTCGGGGCTCGCTTCTTGTCCAACTCCAATAAAACCACACCAAGTCACGTACATGCGGACGATTGATGTTAGCAGCCAGTTCTCACAAAACTTGAGCTAGTCCTGGTGCTTCGTTGTCTATAGGCCCATTGTTGGAGATAAACTACTAAGATCATTGTTTTACAAACGATTTTTGGTAAAAAATTAACTGGACGGGCAAATGCTGAAACGGGCTCAAGATAAAACTTTTGACGTCGAATGATCAAAAATAAAAATTCGTGCAACCAAAGTTAATTTAGAAAAATATATTTTATCAGTCAAATCTTCAACTACGATTTTTAATTCTGAGTTGAATCTTCTGTCAGACTTTCTACTGTATTTTCTTATGTGATTCTTGAATGTAATGTGGGCAACAATCTATCAAGAACTCGTACCGGCAGAACCTGGACATCTTTAGTCTTGAACACAAGTTATGAAACTAGTTCAACCTACCCACATATTTATAGGGCTATAGTAGGGACCTGTGGAGTAATTATGAGTAAGACTTTCAATGGAACACAGACACACATCAACAGTTTTTGCAATTAAGCAAACCTCATAGCGATATCTGTAATTATGAAAAACTAGCAGCGATTTTTGCAATTTTCATAAAACACTGAATTATAGTTCACACCACTAAAGAACTATAATTGCACTCTAATCCATATTCTTAAGACTTTATTGCATTGAGCTCCTGTTGTTAAATGCTTAATATTTCTCCCCACGTTAAGATTTCGGATACCCGCCAATTAAATTTAATTATTGTTAATTTAATTTAATCGGTATCTTCTAATTCATTAAGCCGTTTCACTTAACTTATTTGACCGCCGGATAATCAAAATGACCTACAGAGTATGGCCCGGTCAAAACTTATAAGCTTCCTTAAGGGGGTATTGTCAATCCCGATCTTTCGGGATATGAATTTCGTCAGTAATTAATATTCACCATATAAATAATCCTGCCATCTAACTCACCGAAAATATAGACCTATATAAGATCACACACTCTAATAAATCAAAACAACGAATATTAAATATACGCAAGCCAATAATTATTTCAAGATTAAGAGCATAAGCACTATTCATAATAATATTGGGGTGTAAATTAATTTATATAGTCAGTATAAAATTAATTATCCCATTGCGTCCCGTTCAATATACACAAAGTGTACTAGCACAGAGAGTCGAAATAATAGACGACGCTATTTTATGTTTTTCGTAATCAAGACAGGCTTACTAAAACTTTGTGCTACAGTCGTACCGATGGTTTGTTCATTTTCATTTAAACTGTGAATATAAAACTTATATTCTGTAAGAATCTAAAATCTGATCTTTTATGTGCAAGCCGTACTCTACACACTAGATTAAATACTGTACAGCATATTGGATATCCATGTATAACATTAAATAAATGATATACATACATATATTGCTCATAAAGATTCTCATAAAATAAAAAATTAATTTTATTAAAATAAAATTAAATACTAAAAAAATAATTTTTAGTATACCAACCCTAATAATCTTCTATTTATACTCAAAACCATGCTGCCATACATCTGACTCCCATACTCTCTACATAACTATCAAAAGTCTTAGTCGGTAAGCTCTTTGTGAAAGGACCTACAAGGTTGTCTCCTGATGCAATCTTGGTTACAGCAGCATCACCTCTCTGTACAATTTCTCGTATCAGGTGATACTTACGCTCAATGTGCTTGCCTTTCTTGTGAACTCTTGGCTCCTTCGAGTTTGCTAGCACTCCGCTATTGTCACAATAAAGTGTAATAGCCGACTGAACTGAAGGTACCACCTCTAGATCTAACAAGATGTTCTTGAGCCAAATGGCCTCCTTGGCTACTTAAGAAACTGTCACGTACTCGGCCTCCATAATAGAATTAGCAATGCAGGACTGCTTGATACTTCTCCAACTTATAACTCCACCTCCTAAGATAAACACATATCCTGAGATAAACTTACGAGAGTCATTGTCAAACTAAAAATCAAAGTCTGTGTACCTCAAAGGTACTAGACTGTCTGCCTAGTAAACCAACTTATAATCTTTTGTCATTTTTAGGTACTTGATTATATTCTTTATCGCAGTCCAATGCTCCTGCCTTGGGTTAGATTGATATCTGCTAACCATGTCAATGACAAAGTAGATGTCGATTTTAGTACAAAGCATAGCATACATAAGATTTCCTACCGTCGAAGCATAAGGAACTGCCTTCATCTTCTCTATCTCATCAGGTGTCTTAGGACACTGATCCTTAGATAGAGTGATTCCATGCCTGAAAGGAAAAAACCCTTTCTTGGAATCCTGCATGCTAAAATGAGTAAAGATATCATCGATATACTTTGCTTGTGATTAGCCTAACATCCTTTGTTTTCGATCTCGCACAAGCTTGATCCCAAGGATGCGATTGGCTTCTCTCAAGTCTTTCATATTGAATTGTCTAGATAACCATAATTTAACTGTAGATAATGCCCCCACATCGTTTCTGATGAGCAAGATATCATATACATAACGTACTAGAAAAATCACCACGTTTTTGCCACGCTTTTTATACAACAAGACTCATTCGGACTCTGATCAAAATTATAAGACTTAATGGTTTGATCAAACCGAGTGTTCTAAGATCTCAATGCCTACTTAGGTCCATAAATAGATCTCTTAAACTTACAGAACATGTGTTCCAAGCCCTTTGTAATGAATCCGTCTAGTTGTATCATATAGATACAGTCGTCAAGACTTCCATTAAGAAAATCTGTTTTGACATCTATTTGCCAAATTTTGTAATCAAAATGAGCAGCAATAAATAAGAGAATCTAGATAGACTTAAGCATGGTTACCGGCGAAAAAGTTTTCTCATAATCGATCGTTTCTTTCTGAGTGAACCCTTTAGCAACAAGCCTAGCTTTGAAGGTTTAAACCTTCCCATCTGCTCTTTTCTTCTTCTTATAGATCCACTTGCATCTAATCGATTTTATCCCTTCGGGTGGTTCTACAAATTTTTAGACCTGATTGGAATACATAGATTCCATCTATGAATTCATAGCCCTTTGCAAAAGATCTGCATCTTTGTCCTGAAGTGTTTCATTGTAGTTACAAGGTTCGGTATCTAGTTATGGTGGGATCCTGTCAAAAAACTCTCCCAAGAACTATACCGATCGGGTTGATAAATAACCCTCCCAGTGCGATGAGGCACTACCTGTGTCTGTGTATTAGTAGTAACACGTTGTGCAGAATCTGAACCCTGTGTATCAGCACCTTGTTCTTGATTTGCACATGTCCCAATAATCCTCCCACTACGACGAGGCAATGAGATATCAGTGACTTGGGGTTCCTCTTCTGTTCTACTGGTATTTTTCCTCAGTTCTTTCATAACAATGTTGCTTTTGGGCCTATGGTCTATAATATAAACTTCTTCTAAGAATTAGGTATCAGTGCTAACAATGACCTTTTGATCTTTAGGATTATAAAATGGATCAACCTTCATTCCTTTAGGGGATACCTCATAAAGAAATAGAGTTTTGTTCCCTTTCAGCACATGTGCTGGGCACCCCCAAATCTAAACGTGTTTTAGACTCGGCTTACGCCCGGTCTACAATTTTGTGGGAGTAGATGGTACTGACTTAGAAGGTACCAAGTTCAGAATATAAGCTGCTGTCTTTATAATGAGTCACCAAAACGAATTGGATAAACCTAAATAATTCATCATGGACCTTTCCAACTCCATAAGAGTCATATTTCTTCTTTTCGCTACACCATTCTGCTGCGGACTATCAAGTGCAGTCAATAAGGATATAATTCGTTCTGATGACAGGTAATCTCTAAACTCTTCAAAGAGGTATTCCCCACCACGGTTGGATCATGGTGATTTGATACTTTTACCTAGGCACTTCTCCACCTCTGTCTTGAATTCTTTAAATTACTCAAAGCATTCAAACTTACGGTGCATCAAGTAAATGTATCCATACCTTGAGTAGTCATCAATAAAATTGATGAAGTACTCAAAGCCACCTCTAGCCCAAATTATCATAGAACCACACACATCAGAATGAACCAGCTTCAATGGTTCTTTAGCTCTATAGCCTTTGACCAAAAAGGCCTCTTGGTCATCTTACCCTCTAAGTAAGATTCACAAATTGGAAGTGCCTTCACTTCAAATGAACTCGAAGGTCCAACTGCTATCATTCTGTTTATTCTTTTTAGATTAATATAACTCAAGCATAAGTGCCAAAGAAACGTTTGGTTCATTAAAGAAGAAAACTTTTTCTTATATTGTAAAATAGATGTGTTATTCATTTTAGTTAGTTTTAGTGTAGGAGAGATTAGAGCAATATCATAAAGATCATCCACTAATGTATCAGAATAAATAACTCATTTATTATCCTTAATAACTACTGAGTTATTAAAATAAACCAAATATTCATCTTTAACCAATCTAGAAATGAAAACTAAGTTCTTTCTAATGGTAGGTACATAAAGACAATCTCTCAATATTAAAATTCTATCTCCACTAAAATTGAGAATGACATCTCCCACTGCAACTGCTGTTACCTTTGTATTATTGCCGATATGCAGGTAAATCTCCCTATCACTAAGATGCCAGGCTTCTTAAAACCCTTGTAATGAATTGCATATATGATCAGTGGCTCTCGTATCTACACACCAAGTTTCGGTAGATAACACCGTTAAACATGTTTTCACAACCAGTGAACAGAAATTATCCTGTTTGTTCTGCCTTTTGAGAAATACTGGACATAGCTTTTTTCAGTGTCTTGTCTAGTTGCAGTGAAAACATCTGCCTTTTGATTTTTTTCACACCAGTCCATGGCCCACTAACTACTCTGGAACTGTGTCTCTCTATTTGTGAACCTTTTTCTTCTTCATGCCTTTCGGCCTAGAGAAGAACCTTTTTATGAAACAAACACATTTTTTGGTATTAAAAGAATACCATTAGTAGTTAAAATTATATCCAAGTTACTTTTCCAATCAACAAAATTTAGTTTCGTTAGTTTATTTTCTTTGAGTATTAAAGCGAGTGAGTTGAAAGTCATTTTAATATTGAAAATCACATAATTAAAAATACCATTAATTATGATGAGCAATACTTTAAATTTATTTTAATTTGGTTCCCTCTACCATTTTAAAAGAAATTCGCCAGTAGCCTAGAACCTTGTGAATAGCATGCTTTGATGGAAAAATGTCTACTATCCATCATGTAATCAGACATGCCAATCGCTAGTAATTTTATTATCTAGGCAACTAATCCTGCCAAATAAAATTAAATAGCTGACATAGTTTCAGTTTAATATATAATAGCAGTGATTTAGATGGAGCGGATACTATTATATACATTTAAGTGTTTTAATCAACACCTAATCCCAAATCAATTTCTTCGCAATGAACTCTTCAGATGAAGAAGCGATCCACACTAACAATTATCTAAAATTATTCCTAAAGAAGGTTTGTACTGGTGATACCGCAATTAATTTGTCCAATTGAGAGGAAGGCTTAACTGCCAACACGCAGGGTTTAATTGCATCTCCTACAAATTAGTGATGAAGATCGCGAGATTTATCTGTGAATAAATTTTCTCTCCCACTTAGATTTTTAAAATATTTTTTAGGGTTATAAGAATCCGTTTAATTAAAATAAATTTATTAATTTTGAAAACCATACAATCTGAAAGAATTAAACATATTTCTGTGTACACAATTTCAAAGATTTCAGTTTGTCAAGCCATCTTTTCGTATTTATATGCGTAACAAATAAAAAATAAAATATCTAAAAAAAAATTATTTAATTAAAATTAATTAATTAAAAAAAACTTAATTTTATTTTTTATTACAAAATATTTTAATTAAAATCGAATTTCTGAATTAATTAAATTAACAGGATAAATAAAACAGATATGCAATTATCCACGTAGTTCATATATATATATATATATATATATAAACACGATATGCATATATTCCAGTTTTATGATCAAAGTCAAATGCTAAAGCATTTCAGTCTCCTATAGAGAATAACCTGTAATAATTCTCTTTCCTGTCAGTTTATTGTATCCTGATTGCATCAAGCTTCCCTGATACACTGTGATATAAAAATATATCACATTATGGTCTTCAAATTTATCAGAATATCGATCAAAGACAGCCTTGAGCCAGCCAACCGCCGCCGGCGACCAAGCACCATCGCTGGCGCCACCAAGTCGCCACCTTCAGGTAGATTTTGCCGCCTTGTTCGAGCTCCGTTTTTTACGCTTGTTATACCAAAAAAACTCTCGAAAAGTAGTATTTTTCTGTCAAAAAATTTACTCAAAAATTGCTCAAAAAATAGGCTTTGCTAGCCGCCAAAACATAAAAAACGCTGCTGCCCCGCAATAGCACTGCGTCGCCAACTTCCCATGGCCATTTTGACCTCATCCGAACTCTATTTTCGTCTTTTTTTTTCAGACACAGCTAATGAAATATACTATATTTTTGTAAAAAAATTGAATTCGAAAATAGCCCAGAAATAGCCAGAAAACTACCTAGAAACGGCTGTCGCCGCCCACCAGTGCCGCCACCCTGTTCCACTACCCGTTTGAACTTTTTTTGGTGGATTTTTCGGGCCCCTTTTTTTTTTTGAAAAAATAGCTCAAATATCCAGCCACATGATGCTTCGAAGAACACCTCAAAAATAGTCCAAAAAGGTCCTCGAACAACGCTTGTTGCGCTGCTGCCACCGAAAAATCGCTGCTATTTTGCTCATTTTCTGTGCACTGTTTGGCTCAATTGTTTAATGATTGTTTGGATAATATTTTAAGATATGTTTACCGCTATTTTATGCCTTAAAAATTTCTCAAAAAATAGTCTAATAAATAACCCAAGAAATCATCAAAACCGTCGCCGAATTGCCGGCGATGGTGGGCTATTTTTAATATTTTTTTTGCTAATTTTGACTTATTTTTGCTATTATTTTTAAATGCATAAATACTACAAAAAACTTACTGAAAAAAATGTTTAAAACCATTAAAAATTTACTGTGATTCGTGGCCCATAAAAATTCGAAACCACTGCCGATGCCGCCGCTGTTTTTTATGTTTTGAATATATTTAACATGTTCTTAACTAATTTAAACAAATATTTTAAAATAAATAACTAGCTATTACATCGATCTTATGTCCCGAAGGCTCGCATTCTATCTATCATGATCAATTCCCGTGATTTAAAAAATAATAATCATCATCCAAGCATTCAATCAAACATGAAATAAATGACGATCATAAAATCGGAATTAGAATGCCTGTAAAACTAAGTTAGCACAGTTTTACAACTATTCGGCCCTGATAACTGTAAATAAAATACAAAACGACTCTGATACCAGTTGTTGGAGGCAAACTGCTAAGATCATTGTTTTGCAAACGATTTTTTGTAAAAAATTAACTTGATGGGCAAACGCCAAATTGGGCTCCAGATAAAACTTTTGACGTCGAACGATCAAAAATAAAAATCTGTGCAACCAAAGTTATTTTAAAAGAATACCTTTCACCGATCAAATCTTCAACTACGATTTTTGATTCTGAGTTGAAACTCCGGTCAAACCTTCTACTGTATTTTGACTAAAGTAATATTAAAGTAATAATAATGGACATCTATACATAATATTAAAGTAATAATATACATGCATTACTCATAAAGATTCTCATAAATTGAAAAATTAATTTTATTAAAATAAAATTAAATACTAAAAATATGGTTTTCAGTATACTAACCCTAACACCCATTAGCTTGTCGGTTGTTCGGTCATCTACCGGCCATCCTAGAATAAAAAAAGGGGGGAGTGTTATGATTTTGAGGTTTGTTTCAATAGTTATGATTGTTTTATGTTTTGGGATCTTGTAGAGTTAAGTTTGAGATTATCGTACAATTTATGGAGATTTTGACAACAAACACTTGCAATTCATATTGTTCAATTTTTAAGAGTTTCCAAAAAGGTTCACAAAACATGCATACAACATTCAAGCGAAAGGGAAGATATAAAACCTAACATACTAGGCCCAGCTAAAACAGGTGCGGGTGGAGAACTCACGTAGGCGCAACATGTCACGGAGGTACTTTTGGCTTAAGGTTACTAACATGTAGTGAGGTTTAACTGATAGGAAGTGAACAGTTTTGGTGAGGTGATCCACTATAACATGGGTGTTATTGTGTTCATGAGGCGAGTCAAAAATCTGGTAGCGAAGTCCATAGTCATATGCTTCCATTTCCATTTCAGTCTTTCCCAAGGTTATCTCATTCTTTTTGTCGCTTGGCCTTGATATGTTGGTATGTAGGGTTTGAGTGTCTCCTCTAATGACCAGATCGTTTCTCGAGTGGTTAAATCTTCATTAGACTCCAAGCGTCACTTGATGTAGTCGAGGTCTTTTGTCGCCTATGAGGTGATGGTTGAATCCGAATTCTAATGTTTTGATGAGGAGGGTCAGTATGAGCTGATCTTGAAAAGCTTAAATTCTGTTGTGCGGTGATGTCGTAAGTTCCCAAGTGCAACGCTGTCATTTCTGACTATAGATCATTGATGGTATAGTTCTATCCATCGGGGTCTCCTGAATAAGACTTAGTCAATAGAATAAGCCCTTTCTTGGTCCTTTCTGCGGTTAGAGGTCCTGATCTTCAGAACTTGTTAAACGCAGACGTTGGAAGACATTCTAACACGAAGAATAAATCTACTTCGAGCTTCGAAGAGGCGTTAAAAGGTTCCTGTGCATCGTCCAAGTTTCCTACGAAAGTGCTAAATCTTTATGACGTAATATCCTGATGACAACCGTTGCTCACTAGTCTGTTAGCTAAGGTTTTGAAGGTTAACTAAGGCTCATGAAAATAGGCATGGGGTTCAATAAGGAGGGTTAGTTCAAGGATGATAACTTAAATCGAAGAAGAATCAATGTAATACTGGTCATTATCTTGGCGTAGTTCAACAATGAAAACTCGAAGACTAGGGTATTATTCTAGGATGGAATTCTCAGAAGGGTTATAAACTAGACTTGGGTACAGAAGGATTATTGACAAACGACACTGGACGGTATTGCTGAGGATCGATGATATTAGAAGGAACGATATGCAAAGAATTTCAACCGGGTACAAAAGTTGATACAAAGGCTTTAGGTAAACGAGAAAGGAATTTATAAGGATGAAGTTGCGGGATTCTAACGGTGGCTTTCAAGGTGATATCGAAAATTTCTCCTAGCGTGTACTCTCGTCTACTCCCCTTAAAAATAAAATAACTCGTTGCATAAATGTCTGGTCTTCGATCTCGATGCCCTTACTCATCATTCGCATATAGATTTCCTACTGCTTCTGATCCCGATAACGTCCTAACACGACTCGCTGTAAGATTTAGACGTAGTATATTTAGTTCTTATAATGTATAAATGATAATTATAATTAATACAATGCATCCTATAGAGCTCCTATGCGTCAGAACGCATGATTTTTCATAACTCAAGGCCTGAAACATCACTAAACCTAGGCTTTGATACCAACTGTGATGCCCCATCTTCTGAACATGTTGGTGTTAGAGTTGTGTACTAAAAATTATGGATTTTATTTTGATTTTAGTATATAATTTTATTTTAATAAAATTAATTTTTTATTTTATTAGAATCTTAATGAGCAATATATGCAATATAATTTCTTTAATGTTATATATGATTATCTTTTATTCTGTACTGTATTTAATCTGGTGTGTAAAGTACGACTTGTACATAGAAGACTAGATTATAAGTTCTTGTAAAATATAAGTTATTATTCATAGTTTAGATGGAATTGGATAAAACCATCGGTATGACTATAGCACAGAGTTTTAGTAGCCCTGTCTTGGTTATGGAGAATAGATAATAGTGTCGTCTATTGTTCCGACTTACTGTGCTAGTACACATATGTGTATTGAACAGGACTACATTGGGGTAATTAATTTTATACTGACTATATAAATTAATTCTGTTAGGGTTGGTATACTGAAAACAATATTTTTAGTATTTAATTTAATTTTTTAATAAAATTAATTTTACATTTTATGAGAATCTTTATAAGCAATGCATGTATATTATTTCTTTAATGTTATGCATGGATGTTCGATATTCTATATAATATTTAATCTGGTGTGTAGAGTACGGCTTGCACACAAAAGATCATATTTTAGGTTCTTGTAGAATATACGTTTTATGTTCACAGTTTAGATGAAAATAGGCATACCATCAGTACGACTGTGGCACAGAGTTTTAGTAGGCCTGTCTTGGTTACGGGGAACATATAATAGCGTCGTCTATTATTCCGACTCTCTATACCAGTACACTTTGTGTGTATTGAACGGGACATTTGAGATAATTAATTTTGTACTGACTATATAAATTAATTCACATTCCAAGGTTATTATGAATAGTGCTTATCCTCTTAATCCTAAAATAATTATTGATTTGTATATATTTAATATTCGTTGTTTTGATTCATTAGAGGGTGCAATCTTATATGGGTTTATATTCCCGGTGAGTTAAATAGCGATATTATTTATATGACAAATATTAATTATTGACGAAACTCACGTCCCGAAGATAGGGATTGACGATACCCCCTTAAGGATACTTATAAGTTTTGACCGGACCAAGCCCTAAAGGCGGATTTAATTATCCAGTGGTCAAATAAGTTAAGCAAAAGGGTTTAACGAATATCAAGATGCCGATTAAATTAAATTGTTAGTAATTAAATTTAATTGGTAGGTACCGAGAATCTTAACGCGGGGAGAAATGGTAAGCATTTAATAACAGGAACTCAATGTAAGAAGGTCTTGAGATTATGGGTCAGAGTGTAATTATAGTTGTTTAGTGATGTGAACTATAATTCAGTATTTTATGAAAATTACATAAACCGCTGTATGTCTTTCCATAACTGCAGAAACCTCTAGTAGGTGTCTGTGTTCCACTAGAAGTCTAACTCATAATTACTCCCCAGGTCCCTACCATAACCCTATATATACACGGGTAGACTGAACCAGTTTTAAAGGATGATTTTACATCATTATTATTATGATATTATTTTTATCTTTCAAGACTTAAATATTTTGGGGTTCTGCCGGTACGTGTTCTCGGAGGATCATAACCCATACTACGTTCGAAGATCGCGTAAGGGAATACAGTAGAAGATCTGATAGGAGTTTCAACTCGGAATCAAGTCGTAATTGAAGATTAGAATGACAAAAGGTATTCTTCTAAATTAACTTTGGTCGCACGGTTTTATTTTTTATCGTTCGTCGTCAAAAATTTTATCTGGAGCCCGTTTCGGCGTTTGCCCGTCCAGTTAATTTTTTACCGCAAATTGTTTTAAAAAACAATGATCTTGGCAGTATTACCTCTAACAAATTGGTATTAGAGCCGTTTTATTTTTTATTTACGATTATCGGGGCCGGATAGATTTAGAATTGTTGTTAACTTTGTTTTGCAGGCGTTCTAATCCCGATTTTATGATCATCATTTATTTTCATATTTGATTGGATGCGTAGATGATGATTATTATTATTTTTTAATTACGGGAGTTGACCGTGATATATTAACTTTTTTAGATCGAATGTGAGCCTACAGGACATAAGTTTCAATGTAAAATATTTAAGTTCTTTAAGTTTTTTTTTACTAGTTTTTTAGAAAGAAAGTATGGAAGAAACGGTGGTGGTTGGCGGCGGCAACCGGTGGTGGTCCCGGCGATTTTAGCCGCGAATAGTTTTTTTTATTACTTTACAATTTTTTTTCTCCAGATTTTTTTTCTCTAGATAATAAAAAAAAAGAAAGAACAAAGAACTGTTTCCGTGCAAAAGATGGAGCACTGTTTCGGCAACTCCAAACCGTAGTAATAAGTTGTTTTCCCAAGCAAGTGGCGTCACTATTTTTCGAAACTGATTGACGCAACACACAGCGCCGGATCCCAACAGTGGCACGATTTTCCAAGCAACTTTAAAAAAAAAGTTGTTATTCCAACACTGTTGATCCTGAATTGTTGCACAGTAACAAAGCCAAACACGCAAACTGTTGCATAGTTTCAGTGCAACACAAGTTTCTTCTCCTGTGGCGCAATTCCAGTGCGGTTTCCGGGCGTCTAGGACTGTTTTGGCTTGATTTATTCTGATAAGGATTGATCAAGATATCTTGATATAATCAGAATACAAGAAGCTTATTCAGAATAGTAGATTGAAACTTTTTAGAGTTTCAATCGGATTAAAAAGTTTCAATCGGTTCATAAAACTGAGATAATTTTTTTATATATATCTTGTCTTTAATTTTTTGTTAACTACATGGATGAGATATATATTGGTTTTATTTATCCAGTTAATTTAATTAACTCAAAAATTCAGTTTTAATTAAAATATTTTGTAATGAAAAATAAAATTAAGTTTCTTTAATTAATTAATTTAATTGAATGAAAAAATTTTAGATATTTTATTTTTTCAAAATATCACGTTTAAAGATAATTTTTTTTAAATCGGATATCTTGAAAAAACGTGAAAATTAATTCTGAATTTTGAATTAATTAAATAAAAAAAATGTTTAATCGAAATAAATTATTAATTTTTGAAAAATATAAAACAAAAAATAAAATAAATAAATGCCTTTAATCACTACCTTAGCTTAAAAGCTGGAGAAAAAATTGTGTATTTATTAAATTTTATTTGTTACGCATTTAAACACGAAAAGATGATTTGATAAATCAGAATCTTTGAAATAGTGTACACGGAAAGATATTTGATTCTTTCAGATCGTGTGGCTTTCGAAATTAATAAATTTATTTTAATTAAATGAATTTTTATAACCCTAAATTTTTTTTAAAAAACTAAGTGGGAGAGAAAATTTATTCATAGATAAATCCCACGGTCTCCATCACCAGTTTGTAGGGGATTCAATTAAACTCTGCGTGTTGGCAGTAAGACCTTCTTCCCCATCGGACAGATTAATTGCGGTATTACCAGTACAAACCTCCTTAAGGGATAATTCTGAATAATTGTTAGTGTGGATCATTTCTCCATCTAAAGGGTTCATTGCGAAGTAATTAATTTATAATTAGGTGATGGTTAACACTTAACTGTATATGATTGTATCATCTCCATCTGAGTCACTACTATTATATACAGGACTAAAACTATGTCAGCTATTTAATTTTACTTGGCATGGTCTGTTGCGTAGATAGTAAAATTAAAATGAATTGACCTATCAGGTCTGATGAAAAATAGTTGACGTCCACCCATCGTGGCATGTTATTCTCAGGTAACCAGGCTACTGACGAATTAATTTTAAAATGGTAGAGGGAACTAAATTAAAATAAATTCAAAATTTTGCTCATCATAATTAACGATTTTTTTTAATTATGTGATTCTCCGGATTAAAATAAATTTCAACCCACTCGCTTTAATACTCAAAGAAAACAAACTTACGGGTCTAAATTTTGTTGACTGAAAATATAACTTAGATATAACTTTAACTACAAATGGTATTCCCTCAATACCAGGAAATGTGTTTGTTTCAGAAAAAGTTTCTTTCTTTGGGCCGAAAGGCATGAAAAAGAAAAAGGTTCGAAAATAGGGAGACACGATTTCCAAGGTAGTTAGTCGGCCATGAACTGGTGTGAAAAAGCTGAAAGACAGATGTTTTCACTGCAACTAGGCTCGGCATTGGAAAGAGATATGTCCAGTATTTCTCAAAAGGCAAAACAAACAGGGTAATTTCTGTTCACTGGTTGTGGAAACATGTTTAGCGGTGTTATCTACCAGTACCTAGTGTGTAGATACGGGTGCCACTAATCATGTCTGCAATTCATTGCAGGGGTTCCAGGAAACCCAACAACTTAGTGATGGGGAGATTTTCCCGCATATGGGTAATAATACAAAGGTAACAGCAGTTGTAGTAGGAGATGTCATTCTCAGTTTTGGTAGAGATCGGGTTTTAATATTGAGAGATTGTCTTTATGTACCTGCCATTAGAAAGAACTTAGTTTCTACTTCTGGATTGGCTAAAGACGGATATTTGATTTATTTTAATAACTCTGTGGTTATTAAGGATAATAAATGGATTATCTGTTCTAGTACATTGGTGGATGATCTTTATATTATTACCCAATCTCTCCTACACTTCAACTGACTGAAATAAATAATACATCTATATTACCATATAAGAGAAAGTTTCCTTCTTTAATGACCCAAACATTTGTTTAGCAGTTACGCTTTGGTCATATTAATCTAAAAAGAATAAACAGACTGGTAGCAGATGGATCTTTGAGTTCATTGGAAGTGGAGGCACTTCCAGTCTGTGAATCTTGCTTAGAGGGTAAAATGACCAAGAGGCCCTTTTTGGCTAAAGGCTATAGAGCTAAAGAACCGTTAGAGCTAGTTCATTATGATGTGTGTGGTCCTATAACAATCTGGGCTAGAGATGGCTTTGAGTACTTCATCAGTTTCATTGATGACTACTCAAGATATGAATACATTTACCTGATGTACCATAAGTGTGAATGCTTTGAGAAATTCAAAGAATTCAAGGCAGAGGTAGAGAAGCGTCTGGGTAAAAGTATCAAATCACTACGATCCGACCGTGGTGGGAAATACCTCTTTAGAGAGTTTAAGCACTACTTGTCATTAGAGGGGATTACATCCCAGTTGACTGCACCTGGCACTCCACAGTAAATGGTGTAGCAGAAAGAAGGAATAGAACTCTTATGGAGATGGAAAGGTTAATGATGAGTTATTCAGATTTACCACATTCGTTTTAGGGAGTCGCTTTGGAGACATCGACTTACATTCTGAACTTGGTACCCTCTAAGTTAGTACCTTCTACTCTCACAGAATTGTGGACTGGGCGTAAACCTAGTCTGAAACACATTTGAATTTGGGGGTGTCCAGCATATGTGCTGAAAGGGAACGCGAGTAAGTTGGAACCGAGGACAGAAGTCGGTTTATTTGTGGGGTATCCCAAGAGAACAAAAGGTGGTCTATTTTATAATCCTAAGGATCAGAATGTCATTGTTAGCACCAATGCTCGATTCTTGAAAGAGGATTATATTATGGATCACAGGCCCAATAGCAAAATTGTTTCAAAAAAACTGAGAGAAAATAGTAGTAGAATGGAAGAGGAACCACAAGTCATTGATATTCCATTACCTCGTCATAGTGGGAGAATTATCGGGACAAGTGCAAATCAAGAACATGGTGCAGATGAACAGGGTTCAAATTCTGCACAGCCTGTTACTGCCAGTACACAAAAACAGGTAGTGCCTCATCGTAGTAGGAGAGTTGTTTATCAACCTGACCGGTATATATCCTTGGGAGAGTCTTTTGACAAGATTCCAATAGAACTGGATACCGAGCCCCGTAAGTATAATGAAGCACTACAAGACAAAGATGCAGATCTTTGGCAAAGGGCTATGAATTCAGAGATGAAATCTA
The DNA here is from genome assembly GCA_032270985.1 of Heliamphora pulchella. Taxonomy (NCBI): domain Eukaryota; kingdom Viridiplantae; phylum Streptophyta; class Magnoliopsida; order Ericales; family Sarraceniaceae; genus Heliamphora; species Heliamphora pulchella. Next base: position 21,058 of record JAULJZ010168615.1, read on the forward strand.
TGTATTTCAATCAGGTTTGAGAACTTATAAAACCACTCGAAGGGATAAAACCCATTAGATACAAGTGGATCAACAAGAGAAAGAGAGAAGTAGACGGGAAGGTTGAAACCTTCAAAGCTAAGCTTGTTGCTAAAGGGTTCACTTAGAAAGAAGGGATCGATTATGAGAAAACTTTTTTGCCGGTAGCCATGCTTAAGTCTATCCAGATTCTCTTATCCATTGCCGCTTATTTCAATTACGAAATCTGGAAAATGGACGTCAAGATAGTTTTCTTTAACAGAAGTCTTGACGAGTGTATCTATATGATACAACTAGACGAATTCATTGCAAAGGACTAGGAGCACATGTTGCGCAAGCTTAAGAGATCTATTTATGTAATTAAGAAGGCATCAAGGTCTTGGAACACTCGATTTGATGAAACTATAAAGTTTTATGATTTTGATCAAAGTCTGAATGAGTCTTGTATGTACAAGAAGCGTAACAGAAGCGCGGTGATCTTCCTAGTACTTTATATAAATTATATCTTGCTAATGAAGGACTTGGGAGAAGCCAGTCACATCCTTGGGATCAAGCTTGTGCGAAATCGAAAACAAAGGATGTTGGGCTTATCACAAGAAAAGTATATCGATGATATCCTTGCTCGTTTTAGCATGCAGGATTCCAAGAAAGAGTTTCTCCCTTTCAGGCATGGAATCACTCTATCCAAGGATCAGTGTCCTAAGATACCTGATGAGATAGAGAAGATGAAGGCAGTTCCTTATGCTTTGACAATAGGAAGCCTCATGTATGCTATGTTTTGGACTAGACCCGACATCTGCTTTGCCGGTGGCATGGTTAGTAGATATCAATCTAACCCAGGAGAAGAGCATTGGACTGCGGTAAAGAATATAATCAAGTACCTGAAAAGAATACTCTGTAAAGATAGTGCCTCCATAACTTTAGTGCAAACAACATGGCTGGAAGCTCTAGGTCGTGAGTAGGATAGTTCTGCTCATGAGGTTTCAACTGTCTTAACCCATAGGCTACTACCTTACCATTTTGCATCAGCACGTACCCTAAGCCTTCCTTAGACGCGTCGCAATACATTGTTTATCCAACCTCTCTTTTAGGTATGATTAGGATAGGAGCGCTAGTCAATCTTTTCTTAAGCTCCTGAAAAGCCGTCTCACACTTATCGTTTCATTCAAATTTCACTCCCTTCTATGTCAATCTTGTCATTAGTCATGCTAGTTTAGAGAAATCTTGGATAAACCTTCGATAATATCCAACTAGTCCCAGGAAACTACGAATTTCGAAGACGTTCCCGGATGGCTTCCAATCCAAAACAGCTTCCACTTTGGCTGGATCCACAACAATCCCTTATTTAGAAACCACATGTCCTAGAAATTTCACTTCATGTAACCAAAATTCGCACTTTCTTGCCTTCGCATAGAGTTGTGAATCCCTTGGTTTCAGTAAAATAATCCTTAAATGCTACTCATGTTCTTCCTCAGTTCTTGAATGCACCAAGATGTCGTCTATAAAAATCACTACAAACTGGTCAAGGTAGGGTTGAAAAAGTTTGTTCATCAAACTCATGAAAACTCCTGGGGCATTCGTTAATCCCAAAGGCATCACCACGAACTCATAGTGTCCATATCTTGTTCTAAAGGCTGTCTTTGGAATATCTTCCTCTTTAACTCAGAGTTAGTGATAGCCTAAGCGTAGATAAATCTTTGAGAAGTAGGCTAACCCTTGAAGCTGGTCGAAGAGATGTCTATGCGGGGTAAAGGGTATCGATTCTTGATCGTTACTTTGTTCAACTGACAGTAGTCGATGCAAAGACGTAAGGTTTCATCCTTCTTCTTGGCAAATAATGCTGGTGCTCCCCACGACGATGTACTCGGACAGATAAAACCCTTACTGAACAATTCTTGAAGTTGGTCCTTTAACTCTCTTAGCTCGGCGGGAGCCATTCGATGTGCTGCGATCAAAATCGGTGCAGTTCTAAGTTGGAGCTCTATCAAAAACTTGACCTCATGGTGTGGTGGTAATCCAGGTAGTTCTTCTGGGAATACATCTTCATTTTCACACACAACTCGTGGTAACTCGGGGGTTGATGAGACGTTTATACTAGCAAATAGGCAGGTTAATCTTCCTATGAAGTTAGTTGATTCGCGCTCCTTCGTACTACTCAGGGTTAAGATTTTGCGTCATTCTCCTTGAATTCGTACAGTAGTGCCATCCTCTGCTTGTGCCCATATTTTCTTCTATCAGTAATCCATGATAGCGTGATGTCTAAAGAGCCAATCCATTCCAAGAATCACGTCGTACCCATTGAAGTCCATTACTCGTAAGTCACATGTTATAAGGGTATTGGTTACTCGAAATGTGCATGCTCTACAAACGAAATCTACTTGTGCTAGACTTCCTAAGGGTGTGATAACGCTTAGGGTCTGGTCTAAGGTCTCAGGTTCCAAGAATAAAGATTTCATGCAGGCTAAAGATATAAAGGAATGGGATGCTCCAGATTTAATTAGCACTTTCACTAAATTAATAAACAGTACGAACATACCTTGTATGACGTGAGTGTCTTCCTCCTCATCTTCTTCTTGCAAGGCAAAAATGCGTCCTCCAATAGGTCGGTTCCCATTGTTGTTTCTGGTGTTCCCGTTCCTTATCCCTTTGCGTGAACCTCTCTGAGGTTTCTGATTTCCGTTATGAGGTGGCCTTCCCCTTCCATTCTGCGGGTTAGCTGTTGGCCGAGCAATTTGAGCAGGCTATGGGATTCTTGGCAGTTGATTCTGGGGTTGCCTCCATTGTTGGGGTTGGTTGTTCTGATTCCTCTGTTTCAGTCATGGACAGTCCGTCCTCTTATGTCCCTGTTGCTAACATTCATAACAGATCACAGATCTCGTAGAGGTACCCCTTGATTGCCCCTGTCTATTATCCTGGTAATATGGTTTCTTTGGGACAAACACTCTGTTGCTCCTTACAGGCCCTCTAGAGCTTGTACTTCCCTTCGTTTGGTTCCAAATCTTTCTTGAATCAGCTAGATCGGTTTTGGCGAGCTAAGCGACCCGAACTACTTGAGTGTATGTAGGGAGTCGGGACATATATAACTATAAATAAGAGACATATTCTAGCCCAAAGTTCATAAATATGTAAGATAACTACTATATCATTAATGGTTTAGAGATTGTTCAAAATACTTAATAATTACAGTCATCCAGAAAACTTAACAAAAGTTACATTATGTTCGTGAAAAACTGAACAAAAAGATCTAAAGTAAATATTCTACGTCTTCAAACTGCGTCGTTGGGATTACCCTACTCCTGCCACTCTCTCCATTCTTCAATGTCTCCTTCCTCAACGAATGCACCTTTCTCGAACTGTTTTTCTTCTTCACCTGTGGCACGAATGCCATGAGCCGAATCCAAGAAGAAAATTTCCAAAACTGTCTAACAAACTCACGACAAGGTATTCTATAATACATATCGTATAACGCCCAATGCAAAGTTAAGGGAACAGAGATATAGGCAAGTTATTATTTTCAACAGGATAAGCACATATAAGAACAGAAGTGTGAGTACATGATGCAGATGAATGCAATGAAAATGCCCAATCCCAAGTACTTCCAGAACAGTATTATGAATTCTATGCCGAGAATTACATAGTAGACTTAATGGAATTTGACAGCTAAACATGTTCTTTCCTCATTGCGAAAGGTAAACACTCACCTGCTTCATGCCTCAGCCGTTTTACTCAATAGCAATGGCGTGGGGAAGCCAGTTTCATCCTTATTACAACCCGTCCATCCTTATTCCAAGTTCTTTGGCCAGATTACTTGCGCACAAAACCCACCTTAAGTACAAGAATAATCCTTTGGCGTCAACCCAAAGTCTAAATTACCGAAGTAAAAGGCTAGTGACGAACCGATGGTGCCTTAAACCGTTTTTCATAATAAACCCCTTTTTCATTATAGCAACTTTCCAAATCATTGGCAACCATGGACGCCCTAGATTCAAAACTATAGGATTAATGATTTCCATGTTACCCAACCCAAATCTGAAAGATGCGAAGGGACTCCGATAATCTAAGATGCAATAAGTGAATGTTCATGGTGTGCAACATGCTTCTTGTATACAGTTAATCATGGCATGGTACAACTTGCTAAAGTATCAAGTACAAGCATGCGAAGCATAACCACAATTTAAGCGACATAGAATCTAACTTTCGGCATGAGTTCATTTCATTAAAACCATCATTTTCATACACTAATTATTCACAAAATTTATATAAGATTTACATATTCAAGTTTCATAAGTAACACACCATTCGAACACTTAGCAAATTTTAGATACAAGTTTAATTGCTAGTTTTAAAATTGCGACAACATTTTGAAGTACTTAGACATTGATTTAGTTTCTAAAATTTTAACATCAATTAGATAAAAATATTTTCTATAAGTTTTATATTTATCACCAAGGTCAGTTCCTAAGGTAAAAAGGTCATTTATTTTATTTTAGTAAAAATCCTTCACCATTTTATAGAGAAAAACATAGAAATTAGGCCTATGTTGGCCATGATTTTGGGGCATCAATTCAGGGACTTTAGGTCTGATTGTTGGTGAGGTTTTAGTTTAAGATTGTCCCTACAAGTTTCATGTTTTGTGCTAAGACAAGCTATATGGAAAAAGTTTAAGATTTTGGCCAATTTATAAAGAGGGTCCAGTTAGCCTAAAAAAGGTCAGCAGAATGTGATTTTAATAGAGAATGTTCAAAACTTTTAGGGTATCATCCGAGGGTATTTTGGGCTGGATATTTCTTAGTACTTCGTTTAATATGTTAGCTACATTTTTCATGTTTACCACTTTTGGATTTGGGTTCTAAAAATTTAGGTTTTAGGTCTCACAAAAATGTGTGTCAGAGAGGTCTGTCAGTCACTGAACCTTAATAGTGACTTTGGGGAGTATTTTAACCTATCAAGACTTCATAATTTTGGCTCATTTTGGGTGGACAAAAATATAAATATGTCCGCTACAGGTTTTATGTTTTGACCTAAGTTCGGTTCTCACTCTAAATTAGGGTTTTTAGGTCTGCAACTCAGAGTGGTCAAGATCTAACACTCTTTGGAAAAAATGAGATATCTGGAGTTATGCCCAACGAAATCACTTCAAACCAATTGTTTATGAAAGAAAACTCAGACAGCTAGGTCTGGAGATAAAAATGACTTTAAGATCATTTTTTTACAATTAGTTATGATGTTTTAAAGTTGGTAACCGAAAGTAAGTAAGTCCAGAAAATCAGGTTACTTAGGGTTTTGGGTGCTTAGCTTATCTTGTGTACATTTTTGACATGTTTTCTTTGCATGCATGTTATAAACTCACATAAAACAAAACTCCAGAATACACACAAGTCATAAAACTTAAAAACATACACATGCAAGCTCATACAAAACACAATCTTGTCTTAGCAATCCACTATTTGCATCTACAACGCCCTTTTTGAGTTATTATTCATTTCTTTTTCTTAGGGTTTGTTACAGAGATGGATTGAGGAGTATCTTGAGGGAAAATATCAGAAGGTATAAGAGAGTTGCTTATCTCTTTTGATGCTCAAAAATATTGAAGAACAATTGGACTTGGCTTTAATGATTCCTCATTGGTTCCTCCTTCTTCCTTCCTTCCTTCTCTCTTCTCCTCCTCTCTTAGAACACTTAGAATGTTTTATGGTTGCTCTCCCTCTCTCACTCTCTCTCTCAGCCGAATGTGTCTCAAGAGAATGGGGGGGGGTGGGGGGGTGTTAAGGCCTTGTTTTTATAGGAAAAATGTAATGGAGTGAAATTATTTCTTAAATTTAAAATTTGAATTTTCTTGTACCATCATCGGTTACATGGGAGGTAGGAGGGACTTAAGACTTACAAAATCAGTTTTGGGTTAGATATATATTCAGCTCTGCAGTGTTCGGGAGACTAAAAAGCTGATTGGTAATTAATTTGGATTTTAATTTGTATTTTGGTACATTTTTGTGTATATAAATGCATAAAATATTAATTTTATATACCTTTTTGGTATCTAAATCTACTAAAACCTATTATATTAATGTATTTATAATTAATTTATTCTTTCCATGATTTATCATAATTATGAGAGCAATTAAATAAATAAGTATAGATTTTTAAGTTAAATTAAGTTAGTTTGACTAGAATTGATTTTTTGACTTATTTATTGTGTAAAGATTTTAAATAATTATTGTTTGCTTTTGTTGACCTACATTATTATATTACTATATATATTACTTGTATAAAAAGTATTGGGTCAAAATAATGCTTAATTTATACATCTTGTTCTCATTTTTAAGCTTAAAAAGACAAAAAGTAGCTTTTGGGCACATTCTCCTAGGTGAATGGCCATGCAAGGGTATTTTGGTCATTTTTGTTGTTATTTTGTATTTTATTAATTATTTATACATAAATATCTGATTTTGGGTGTCCATATGTCGAATTTTGAATTTTTAAGACTTTTTGCTGTACTAGTGACAAAATGGTCATTTTACCTAAACTATGAAAATTTTTGATTTTTAATTTAATATTTTATGTTATATACTTAATTTAAGCTGTTTCGAGACTTTTCTAAGGGTTGGGGCTTTGTCTCTGAGTGTTTGGTCTCTTTTAAGATTTTCGGGTTAAAATTATGGTTTCAGGTTACTTAGGATTTTTAGGCTAGTTAAGGTTTTCCTTGTTCATGCAGCGACCTAAGTTTTTATTATCTATCCGTTGCTAATACTAAGATTTGAATCAGGTTGTTACATTTTGTGCCTTAGATTCCTCATCTGGTACTAGGGTTACAGCAAAACGACTTAACTCCTCGAAGCAATTCACGTACTGCGTTACTGTCATCAAGCCTTATTTAAGATCCAAGAACTCATGAATTTGTCGTTAACGAAAGGGGACTGGGAAATATTTTTCCAAGAACATGTCCTCAAGCTGATCCCAAGTTAGAGCTGTTACATCCTGTGTGTTGTTGATTAAGGACCACCAATGATTCGCTTCTCCTTCTAGTAGGTGTGCCACCAAGGCTATGTGGTCTGCTTCATCCTGGACTCCCATAGAATTAAACAACTTCTTAACCGCCCTCAGCCACTCTTCTCCTTTCCTAGGTTCTGCTCCTCCTCTGAACGTCGGGGCTCGCTGTCTACCCATCTCAGATAAGAACCGCGTTCGGTCATTACAATGGGACGGTTGATGCTAGCAGCTAGTTCTCGCAGAACTTGGGCTAATCCCGGCACTTTGTTGTCTATGGGTCCATTAGCTTGTCGGTGATTTGGTGGTCTACCAGCCATTCTAAAAATAAAAGAGTGTTATCGTCTTGCAGATTATTTCAGTTCTTAATTATTTCATGTGTTTTGGGATCATGTGGAGTTAATACAAGATTACAAAAATTACTTATAGAGATTTAACTGCAACATTTTTATTTCATTCCAACTCATAACTAGAACAAGTTTTTTCAAACAGTTCGCAAAATATGCATACAACACTAAAACAAAAGAGAAATACAATGCCTACATACTAAGGCCTAAGCAAAGAGATACGGGTAGAAATGTCAGACAATCGCCTCGCATTCCCATGTTGCGTCGTATATGTTATAGCTGCGCCATAGCACCTTGACATGCCAAGCGTTGGTTGGTCCCATCTGCATCTTGTTTGTTATCACCGTTGGAACCTCCTGGTATAGGTTCGAGTTGTCAAAGTCGATGGCCAGGTCAAGTGGATCGATGATTCCTCTTTCATCCTTCGGTCTCTAGCGCTGCATCCATTTCGCAATCAGCATGTCTCCGAGTCGGGCCTTAAACCCTAGGGGTAAATCTAATTGGTAGAGCGTTTTTCTATACTTTTCAAGCACTCGTATAGGTCCTATGAAACGAGGGAAAGTCTTCAATTTCCTCTATAAGCACATCTTGTTCGGGTAGATTTTGGCGTACACCTTTCTCCCACGCGATACCCTCGGTTGTCCCGATGACCAAAGTATATGTAAGACCCTGGTACAGACTCTAGTTGTAACAACCCAGTTTATAATGACCTATATAGCGATCTATCCCAAACCCTAGTATTATCGACAGTAAGCCTATAAGATCTTAGGTCAGTAAAAGATCGAAAATCCTAACTCGGCCCGAAAACTCTAATTCGATCCGAAAATCCTAAAAAGATCAAATGTTTAGAGGCAAAACCATAATACTAAGAGAAGACTCCTAACATTCTGAATTAAGGAAATAACATGAAATATTAGATTAAAAATCAAAAATTCTTATAATTAAGATAAAATGACCATTTTCCCCTGGTAACACAAAAAAGTCTTAAAATCTAAAATTTGACACATAGACACCCTAAATCAGATATTTAAATACAATTAAGTAATAAATGATAAAATAACATCAAAAAATAACAAAAATACCCTTAGTGGCCGGCCACATTGGAGTTTGTGCCCAAAAAGTGACTTTTGTAATTTTTAAGCTAAAAAATGAGAAAAAATTGTATAAATTAAGCATTATTATGACGCAAGACTTTTTATACAAGTAATATATATATACTAATATAATATTATAGACCAACAAAAGCAAATAAATTATTATTAAAATTCTTACACATTTAAATAAGTCAAAAAGTCACATCTAATCAAAATAACTTAAAGTAGCTTAATTACTTATATTTAAACAATTAATTATTGTCAATATTTTTATAAATTATAATAATAATAATAACACTAAAATAATTCATTTTAGTAAGCTAGAAGACTAAAAAGATACATCAAATCATTTTTAAAAATACTTTCTTAGACAATGTAGAACTAAAATACCACCAAATAAGCACTTAAAGCAAAATTTGAGCACAAAAATCAACCAAACAGCCCCTTGGCCGAAATCCCACCTGATGTTCTGAAAATTTAATATTTTAAAATCTCTTAAAAAGGGCCTCCACCTCCCATGCAACCAATTAGAATTAAGAAAAATTCAAATTTGTCTTACAAAGCACTTATGGCCTCCACTATCTTTTTCTCTATAAAATAAAGCCTTAAATCCCTTTTTCCCCATCATAAAATTCGGTTGAGAGAGAGGAGAGAAACCAGAATGTTTAAGTGTTCTTGAGGAGAAGAAGAGAAGAAAAGAGAAGAAGAAGAAGGAGGATCGAAGGAAGGGAGATCTTTGAAGACCAAGGAGACACCAAAGCCAAGTCCTCTAACCATCCTCCACTCTTACGTCTTCAAATAAGTTAAGTAAATCCCTCAAACCTTCTGCAATTCCCTCATGAAATAACTCTCAATCCATCTCTGTAATCAACCCTAAGAATAAGAAACAAGATTTCACTCAAAAAGGCGTTGTATGAGAAGATTAGGGACTGTTCGTGTAAGATCAAGTGTTGTATGTGTTTGTATGTGAGTATTTTTGAGTTTTATAACTTGAATAGGTTCTGAAATTTTGATTTGTATGAATATATGACATGCTTGCAAAGAAAATACATTAAAATTAAACATAACATGAACTAAGCTACCAAAACCTTAGATAACCTAATTTTTGGGGTATACTAACTTTTTGCCACGAACTTTAAACCACCATAACTAATGGTAGAAAAATGATCTAAATGTGAATTTTATGTCCAGACCTGTATTTTTAAGTTCTCTTTCATACAAAATTGGTTTGAAGTGATTTCGTTGCGTAGAACTTCAAATATACCCTTTTAACCAAAGAGTGTTAGATTTTGACCACTCTGAGTTACAGACACAAACATCCTAAGTTAGAATAAGAACCGAACTTAGGTCAAAACATAAAACTTGTAGCTAACATGATTATATTATATTCCACCAAAAATGAGCCAAAAATATAAAGTTTTGAAAGGTCAAAAGTCTTCCCAAAATCACTATTGTGATTCAGTGACTGACAGAGCTCTCTATCACACATTTTTGTGAGACCAAAAACGTAAGTTTTTAATAGCTAAATTCAAACGTTGTTTTCATGACAAATGTAGATAACATATTAGACTAAATTCTGAGAAAATATCAGCTCAAAATACCCTCGGATGGACCCCCGAAGGTTTTGAGCATTCTCTGTTGAAAACATATTCTGCAGGCCCTTTTTAGGCTGACTGAATCCACTTTATAAATTGGCCAAAATCACCAACTTGTTCCAAACAACTAGCCTTAGCACAAAACCTGAAACATGTAGGGAACACCTTAAACTAAAATCTCCCCAAAAATCAAATTCATAGCCCTTGAATTGATTCCCCAAAACCGAGGCCAATAGAGGTCCAAATTCTGCATTTTTCTCTATAAAGTGCTGAATGGTTTCACTTAATTAACATAAATGACCCTTTTTCCCTAGGATCTAACCTTAGTGTTAAACATGAAAATTGTAGAAAATATTTTTATCTAATTGATGTTCAAAAATCAAAAATTAAATCCATATCTAGGTACCTCAAAACACTGTCGTAACTTTAAATTTAACGATTAAACATTTATCTAATTTTGGCTAAGTGTTTAAGTGGCGTGTTACTTTATGAAACTTGAACATATGGATTTTAAATGATTTATGTGAGTAATTGTTGTATGAAATTAACAATTTGATGATTAGAAACCATGCCGATAGATTAGATCCATATCACATGAATTGTAGATTATGTTTCGTATATTTGTACTCCATGCTTTAATGAGTTTTACCATGAGCTAAACCTTGCTTAGACACCATGCTATATATAGTTGTACATGACATGCATGTTGCACATTATAGGAATTGTTACATTTTCATTTCGACATATTGAAGTCCTTTCCGTATCTACCATTGTGGGTTGGGTTATATTGAAATTATTCTTTTCTCGGCTCCTAGTCTAGGGCATCCCTAGTAGCCATTTTTTGTAACTATTTTGGGATACATTCCCTCTAAGTACCCTGGATGTGTCCCTGGTGTTTAAAAAAAAGATTAGTTATTTATGACTACTGTTGGGCACCACAAGTTCGCCACTAGAAATCTAGTTTTGGTAATTTAGACTTTGGGTTTGCACCAAGCGAGCATCCTAATTTTAATGTGGGTAACTTTTTAAAGTCTCATCATGGCAATGACAATAAATTCCTAAGGCGACAATAACATAAAATCCCATCACGGCATTGACAATAAGTCCCTAAGGCGGCAATAACAACAAGTCCCATCACGGCATTGACAATGAGTACCTGAGGCGGCAATGATAATAAGTCCATACAAGTAATAGAAATAAGTCCTAAAGTGGAACTTCTATTTTTATTTCTGGATACAAATCGGGTGGGACACTTGCATCGCATTCATTTGCATCATGCACCAGTATACTTGTTCTTATTTATGTTTGCCTGGCCGTAATTATCAAATTTGTCTATCTCCTTGGCCTTAAATTGTATTGGGTGTTATACAATATGCATTGTAGGATATTTTGTTGTGAGTTTGTTAGAAGGTTTAGAAAATTTTCTTTTAGACTTTGGCTCATGGAATTCGTGCCACAGGTGAGTACAATGAGTTCTTTGGAAAAGTCGTCCCCGAGAAAGAAGACGGAATTGAAGAACAGTGTGAGTGACAGGAGCCAACAGACCCCGACAATGCTTGCTAAAGAATTGGGTTTTTACCTTTTGTTCTTTTTATTTAGTTTCCACGGGCGTATTATAATTTTTGTTAAATTTTCTGGTAAAACTGTAATCGTTATGTACTTATGAAAAGTTCAGAACTCTTAATAATGTAATATTTATGATATCTAAATATGAATGAATGGCTAGAATATCCTCATTATCTATACTTATGTATGTCTAGATGTGCCTCGAGGACGGAGCGTCACAGTTGGTATCAGAGCCTAGGTTTAGTGAACCTTCAGGCCTTGGGTTGTGAAAAACCTTGCGTTTTGTCGCGTAGAAGCTCTGTAGGGTGCGTTGTATTAATTATAATTATCATTTATACATTATAAGAACTAAAATCTACTGCATTTAAATCCTATAGCTAGTTGTGTTAGAACGTTACCAAGATTAGAAGTAGCAGGGAATCTACATGCGAAGGACGAGTAAGAGCACTGAGATCGAAGATTGGAGATTCATGCATCAAGTTATTTTATTTTAAGGGGGATAGACGAGAGTACGCGCTAAGAAAAGTTTCAGGTTTCATTCAACCATTAGAACCCCATAACTTCATCCTGATAAGTTCTTTTCTCGTTTACCCCAAACCCTTATATCAACTTTTATACCTGATTGAAGTTCATTGCATATCCTTCCTTCTTATATCCTCAGTCCTCAATGGTACCATCAGGTGTCGTTCGTCGATAACCTTTATGCACCTAAGTCTTGTTGATAATCCTATCAGAATTTTAATCCTAGGAAATACCTTTGTCCTCAAGTTTTCACGCCTCAATGATGACCAATATTTGCATTTGATTCTCCTCTGATTCAAGTCAGCCTCCCTAAACTAACTCTTCTTTCGTAGAACTCGATATCAATTCTTTGTTAATTACCCGTTCCGAACATTCGACATTGATAAAATCTTTGCCATCGTTCAACTTCTCTTGATTCTGAAACTACACTCTGTTGTAGTGATTTTTGTGAATTCATTTGTACACTCCTGAAATCCTTACCAAGGAAGTAGACTTGGATACTTGAATTGAGGTACATTAGGCCGACGTAACTTCATTGCACTTGTCTATTTTGGCTACCCATTGCTTAACATCTCCTTTTTTAGAATCTAATTGTACTGGATTAGTTCTAAGGACATTTGTTTAAGTATTGTTCATTGTTCTCCTTTTGCTTCACCTACATTGGAACCCCAAATGACCACTCAATTTGTGTCAACGGTGACTGCTTTAACAGTGACTATTTGACCTCATTCGACCTATCTTTTGAACCATTTAAGAATCCTCCATTGAATCTCAGTATAGGATTTGTCCACCTTGCCTAATCCATTCTAACCCTCAGCCACGTATCGTGCAGTTTAATACATCATTCAAAATCCTCAACTAAATGTTTGACCACTCGCCGCCCAGGTAGCCTCCCTTAAGACCTAGATTGATGAGAAATTGATTAGAGTTTAGGCTTTCACGAGAAACTAGGGTTGTGCACATCCTTAGAAGAACCACCTGGTACATCATCGAGTCGCGAAGCAGATCTCTACCTAGAGTTAAAGCATAGGATAACAACCAGCGTCTGTTCTTAACGTGTTTTGAAGATCAATAACCGACAGCAAGAACTGCTAAGTAGGAGCTCATACAACATCTCTAACGAAGACTACACGAAGGTTCCTATCGCCATCACTGATAAGGCTCGCATGAGAACTGCAGGAGTGTGGTACGTAGAAGTACAATGGAAACACTACGGAACTTGGAAGTAACATGGAACTACGCGGTCAAAATTCGATGGTTTTATCCATACCTATTCTGGTTGTGCTCTTATGTGTTATTGGCCTCGCTCTTTGTAATCACTCTTTGTACTCGAACTCAAAATGATAACAAATACAAATGATTAAGTCTTAAATTAACTCCCCAAGATCCTAAAACCAAGAAACAATTAAGACTTCAAAAAGATGACTCACCAGCCACAGCACTTTCCCTCTTCATTCAGATGGTAGGTAGACGACCTAACCATCAGCGGTCAGCAAATGGACCCGTAGTCGAAGAAGTGCTAGGGTTAGCCCACGTCTTGAGTGAGCTTGCCACTAGCATTAATCATCCTCACATCCGAGATAGGTGTAGACACCCCAATTTGACCCCGTCCATTTTTAGGTGAATCCGATGATGAAAATAGCTAGAATAGTGCTTCAGTTTGATCCTCGGGAAGTGATCCAAGCACGGTATTTGAACTCATAACCTTCAAACCAATGAAAGTTTGTTGAAACGTTGATAACTTGCTGTCGAATTCATTCCAACCTGGCGACCGCCAACTTTCATTATGGCGACCGTCAATAGAACCTCTTGAAAACCCTAGCCAAAAGTGGCGACTGCCACCTTTAACTTGGTGACCGCCAACTCTCATTGTGGCGACCGCCAATAGAACCTTGTGGAATTTCTTTTAAACATGGCGACCGCCATATTGAACCTGGTGACCGCCAACTCCAAATGGCTTGACGTGTCCCAAAACATGGCAACACCTTATTGGTTGAAGAATTTTATAAATACCATACCTCTGGTACGTTTTCAAGGATAAAAAATTAGTGAGAGATTTAGTGAGAGAAGTTCTGCCGAGTTACCGAGCAATTCCGAGTCCCGACGTCGAATCCCTACCAAAATACCGAGATCCGAACCTCCGACGCCTACATTGAAAGCCTTGCTTGGATCACCATCCGAGAATTGGACCATTGAAGCACATTCCCCCAACTCGATGATTCCTAAGCAATCCAGGTATTTTGTTTGGATCCTCGTTCCTTCTAACTCAATTCCCTCTCTTTTGGAATGATCGGGTTCAATTCAATTTCAATTTGCGTATTTCTTTTATTTGTGTAGGTAACCTTGTTTCTTATTTAATTTTTTTCATTTAGTTTAATCTTTTTAATTAATTGCTTAATTTACACATTCACACTAAGTATATTATCTTTTTTTTCAATTCATTCATCAAATTAGTGCCAACATATTTTGACAATTACAACTTGTTAATATTGTTAATTATTATAATAATGCACTTACATTTATGTGAAACTAGTAATCACTACTACATGTCACCTTTGAGTTTAATAGTTATATTTAATTTTTATTATCTTTTTAGCATTAGTTTAATTTTCTTTATTAGCATTTATTTTCATTTCTTTTTTTTTCTATTAGTATAATGCCCTTTTCTAGCACTTTATTTTCATTTTTCTCTGTTACTAGTTTTTTTTTTGCAATGTTACATTTCCTTTCTTGTCTTTTTATTAGACGCTTTATTTTTCTTTTCTTTTGCACTTTTCTTTTCTTTTAGTTCTCTTTAATGTTAACATCATTTTCTTTCATGTTATTAAGCCCAAAAAATCATAAAAAGTATTTTAAGTTATATTTCATTTATAACAATTTTCTTCCCTTTTGCTTTTTTTTTTTCTATTATTTTCTTTTGTATTCTTTAAAATATAAAATATGAATAGTTAGGTTTCCTTTTAATAGTTTAATAGCATCTTCCAACCCTTCATTTATTTTACTTTCCTTTTATAAACTTTTTCTTTACTTTCTTTTTCTCTAAATCTTTAAGCACTCTTTTACGTCTAATTTCTTTGTTAATATATTTTCTTTTTAATTTAGAAATTTCCCATGCTTTTGTTTTAATTATGCTTTTGATGATTTATGCATGTTAGTTTAGTGTCATGTTTAAAATAGTTTAGCTTATTTTTTTGTAGCAAATTCATGTTTAGGTAATTTTAACAATTTCTAGTACGTGTTTGCTCTTTTATTTAAATCATGTTAGTTTAGTTTATTTCAATAATATTGCATGCGTATGTGCTCCATGTATCCTTTAGTTAGAAATTGCATGCCGTAGAACTTAGAATTTTATTCATTTTTTTGTTCTAATTTGGAGTTCTATATATATATCTTATGTATTTTTCATATTTAATTTTAAAAGTTTCTTCTTTGCCTCTACTTTCTTTATTTACATGCATTTGAGAAATCATATTAAAGAACCAATGATGATTAATATAGGTCAACCTTATAGTTGGGTGAACGGAGTGCCTAACACCTTTTCCGATTCATACCTTAGCCGCCGAACCCTCTTTCTCTGGTTAACATTTTAAAGATCAGTAGCTATTTTTATTTTTCTTAGTTTTTCTCAATAACTAAGTGGCGATTACATTCAAAATTTAGTTTTCAAGGTGTTAAAATATTTTTTAATTATCTTTGAATTCTCTTATTTTTTATCATTTTCTAAAAACTCCAAAAATTTCAACGCCATAGTATTTTCTGGCCACTCCGTTGGGGACTGATTTATCAAATCAAATAAGAGGGCTAGAGTTGAAAACATCATTAGTTCTTAATAAGAATTTCTCATTTAAATTTTCACATGCATATGCATTGTTCTTCAAACCCCGCATGCCTGGTTGACCCGATGCCCTGAACGTTCATCCGTTTAAGGGATTGTTGGAAAGACGGGCAACCCTTACTGACTGTACACTATTATAGGTGCAGTAAAAGAGTTCGGGCGTACTGTTTGACCATGTCATGCACCACTCCAGGCATGGGAGGTATATACCCGGCTCTATTTAGAAGGTACCCTGTTTGATGGACTAAAATCAGCCTTTTGTATATAGTAGCCTAGAACCCCCCATTAGGTATTGCTAACCCTAGTAGGCTTATGTATTTTCTTAATTGTATGTTTTGTTTGCGTATTGTTAGGGTTTGTTCGGATTAGGCTAGCGCCTTTTCCTGGTTCAACCCAAATTTTTTGTTATCCTTTATTTTAGGATTAGTTTCGCGTTCAGATTCTTACCCGGGTTTTATTTTTCTTGCCATGTTTGGGTTTCACACCATAGTTTTCTTCTCGGGGTCATGCCCGTGTGTCGTTTTGAAGCCTCTGGGATAATTTCTCTCTCATCTGGGTTCTTCCCAGGTTGTTGGTTTCCTCTGCTTTTGTTTAGGCTCGTTTCTTTTGAACCCTTGAGAGTTAGTTCTTTTTATACCGTTATGCTGCCCATTTCCCGTTAGAATCCTAGTTCAAATCGGTCTTTTGAAGGATAGAACTATTTTCCTACCCGAGTGCTACTCATTTCTCCGTTTAGATGAACCTTCTCTCTAGAATTTAGTCGATCCCCTCTTTAGCCATCATTCTGGTTTTTGGGTCACCCCGGCAGGGGCATTGTTTCAAGTGCTATGTTTATCTGCCTATGGTTTTCTGTTTTGGGTATCAGGATGTTTTGCTATTTGTTTCTAGAATTCTCGTCCAAGAAGTGTTTGATATTGGTTATTCTGCTTTGGGAATCCAGATTTTCCTGTGGGTTTACCATTGATCTGAGAAGAGCACAGTTAACACGCATTTGGGAGAGGTCAGAATCAGGCAAACTTCACAGCGTGTTCGAACAATCAGCTGAAATGGCAGAGAATGAGGTGAACTTGACAGATCTAATGAGAGCCTTTACTGAGATACAAAGAGCTGTGGAGCAGTAGACCCAAGCTCAAAATCAGTGTCCGGCGCAGATCTGGGCAATTCAGGCCTGTTTGCCCATTGTGAATGGACAACTGGATGACACAAATGAGAATGACGAAGACTTCTGGGACGATAACCAAGGACAGGATGTACCACGAGTTGCTGTACCACCTCGGGTTCCCCTCTCAGTGGTGGTAGAAGAAGAGAACATTGCTCAGTCTAGGGAATCTATGCTAGCAGATAAGATCGATCGAATGGAGAAGGTGCTGAGGAAGGCAAAAGGAGTAGAAGAATACATGTTGGATGTGGGTGGCTTGTGCCTAATCCCGAATGCAAAGTTGCCAAAAAAATTCAAAATGCCAGAGATGGAGAAATTTGATGGTACTGGAGATCTCGACATTCATATGAGAATGTATGTCAAAACCCTATCCCCCCATGAGGATTGATGATCAGCTCAAGGCCCCACTGTTTCTCCGATCACTTTCTAGGGCTGCATAGAGATGGTTTCTTTCCTTGGAGGTTGCCGAAACTAGGACTTGGGAGGACATAGCCACGACTTTTGTCAGTCAGTACAACTACAATGTCCAACTAGATGTCACCACCAGAGAGCTCGAAATGACTCAACAGGAGAACCGAGAGTCTTTTGTTAATTTCCTGACCTGATAGAGGGGTAAGGTCGCCAAGATGACAAATCGACCCTTTGAGAAAGAGAAAGTGAGGATAGTAGTGAAGAATCTGCAACCCCCCTGAAACGCTATCTGATCACACAGTCGCTCTCCATATTTGAGAAGTTATTTGATGTTGGGGTTCAAATAGAAGATGCAATTCAATCTGGGGATATCGATAAAGCCGAGCCTAACTAGAAACTAAGGAGGACATTCCTCACAACCAACCAAAACCAGACTGCTGCCACGAACCTCGTGTCTCGCTCAAACTAGGTAAACTTGCTGAACCCATTCTCTTTCGCCCAGCAATCCAACAATACCCAACAGTCAGACAATGGCCAACAGCAACAAAGGCCAAGGAGAGTCTTCACTCTCCTCAATATTTCTTTATCCATCACCCTGAGTCAACTCGTCGAGAAAGGGCTTATCAAGCCATTGGATCCCATGCCCGTACCTAATCCCCTATCGCCAAGGTTTAATGCTTCTCAATACTATGTTTTCCACCAAGGTCACGGACACCTAACTGATAAGTGCTTAAGACTCCAACATGAAATCCAGAACCTTATCGACAACAAGGTGATTCCCCCACCATCCGCTACTCCAAAGCCGAATGCTTGACTAACCCACTGCTAAACCATGCCAAGCAGGTTAGAGTAAATTACATATCTCTGGGGAAAACAGGAGATCCAAGTCAGTATATCTGTTCGGCATGTCTGCCATGCCCTCGTGTTTCATCTGCTATGGATTAGACGGCATGTTCATTTATCATGGTTAGAGATGGCCGGGACAAAATGGAGGAATGGAATTATGGTGTTTAGGAGTGTTATCAGACAGCATTCCTAGCTATCCAACAAGAAGAAGAGGAGCACAACGAAGAAGATGATTGGCCTTTGGATTACACGACCCGACCTTATGGGTTTAGCCATGTGCTTGATGGCATCACTCTTTCCTAACTTTTTAAGGAAGAGATATATGTCGACGAGATGCAGTCCTATTAGCTGGTAAGAGTCGTGCTGAAATCAGACGGAGCAGAGGGGATCGATTTCTTGGCCGCTCAGGAACAGCAGGTGGATTTTATCGAAGAAGACATCTGGGAGGAAGTTGATAATACATGGGCTATTAAAGATAATGAGGAGAGAAGTGGAAGAATAGTAATCGGTGATTTAGGCAATTTGTGGGCATTTAAAAGCCCTCAACCTGTGAACGAGGTACGATAGACCAGCAACACAAGAACGGGATTATGGGATCTTGAGGAGGGGATAGAACATCTAACTAGAAGTGGGCATCATTTCAAGCCAGCCCAACTGGAGAAAGGGCAACCAAGCAGAAATGGGAAGGAGAAAGAATAGGAAGAAGAGGATGATGCAGTACTGAAGCAGTTAAAGAATACGCAAGCTAATATCAGCATTTGGGGACTACTGATGGCCTCACATAAACATAGACAAGTTGTGCTAAAGGTTTTGAATAAAGCCAACATTTCGATAGATGCCACCTTGGAGCAACTGATTGGACTTATTCTGTCGGCAGTAGAGCCAAAAGTCATTTCTTTTTTCGATAAAGATCTGCCAGCAGAGAGAAAGAATCATAACAAGCCACTACACATTACCATTAAATGCCTGGACAAGTGGGTCCCCGTGACTCTTATTGATAATGGGTCTACATTAAATGTATGTCCGCTCAGAGCAACACTTTGTTTAGGGCTAAAGACGAAGCACTTCACACCAAGCAATTAAGGAGTCCGAGCCTATGACAACATAAGGAGGGACGTACTGGGGATAGTATCATTTGCGATATCAGTAGGGCCCTTAGAAACATCGATCGAGTTTCATGTACTAGATGTACCAGTATCTTTCAACTTGTTATTGGGTAGACCCTGGTTGCATGACCCAAGTGTCCAGGCTGTACCATCGACTCTCCATAAAAAACTAAAACTGATAAGAAATGGCGCAGTTCGAACTATTCACGGGGAAGACAGCATTCATCCCCCAAGGGAAGGAGAGGGCTCAACTCTATTGGAAGTACAGCATGGTGAAGGTGATGTATCGCTCGGTGGTTTCCTATTCGACGAGGCCCAGGCTGTACAGATGTTATTGAATGAGGAGGAAGTGTACATCAATCCGCGGGCAGTAGCAATGATGAGGCAAATGTCCTTTTTCTCTGGTATGGGATTAGGGCGTAAGCAACAGGGTATCCCAGAACCCGTGCAGGTATTGTCGACTTCGCACAGTTTTGGTCTTGGGTACGAGCCAACAGAAAAAGATATGGAAGGGCCTAAAAAGGGACAAAAAAGCCAATTATTCTGGAACACTCAATGGGTACTTTATCAAGGAATGGAAAGATTTTTCGTACTACGACTTTTCAAAACTGTGGATCGATGAAGAAACCAATCAAAAACTGCCAGGGCTGGAAATCTTTTTCGGCCATCAGTTGTCTGATATAGAGGAGGAAGAGACAGTGAAAGAGGAAGAGAAAGAGGAGAAGATTCAAGTGGAAGATTAGGCTGACAAGCTTGATGGAATCAATATGGGAGCGTTGTTCAATGAAAAGATGGCACAACTGCACGTAGCCGACTCAGATTGCTTCATGATGGGCTTCAGCACGCCAACTGACTGCACCAAGCTCATTGTTAACGCGACTACAAAGGAAGTGAAGAACTGTACCTTAGAGTCTTGTGATGTACATAATGTCTGTTCTGAATCCAAGTCAGAATCTGAGTCCGTTGTTGAGGGCACGTCTGTTTGTGCACCTCCCCCTGATTATGCTTTCAAGTTTGTAATTCCTTCTTCTTTCAATGAAATGAACAAAATTTTCGGTTACTCTGTTTTGTTTGATTTATTTCATATGCTTTCTGACGATTTTGAATTCGAAAGGGATATCTCCGAAGAAATAAAACTTTTAATAAAAAGAGAAGAATAAATGCGTGCCCAACCAATAATTGAAGAAATTTTGTCAATAAATCTGGGTAATAAAACTCACTCACAAAATGTACAAATTGGTTCTTCTTTTATCCTTAGTTGAACAAAAACAATTAATAACTTTATTAAAAGAATTCAAGAATGTATTTGCATGGTCTTACGAGAATATTCTTGGAATTGATCCTGACATTGTACAATACCATATCCCCTTATACCCTGATGCCAAATCGGTCAAACAAAAATTAAGATGGATCCGGCCAGAATGGGCTCTAAAGATCAAAGAAGAAGTTGCCAAGCAGATCAACGCTGGGTTCCTGATGGTAACCGAGTATCCAAAATGGGTAGCCAATATTGTGCCAGTTTTAAATAAAGACAGTCGTATCCGAGTTTGCGTGGACTCTCAGGACCTCAACAAGGCTAGCCCGAAAGACGATTTTCCTTTACCACACATCGATGTCTTGGTAGACAGTACAGCGGGGTATGCCTCGTTGTCATTCATAGATGGCTTCTCTGAGTACAACCAAATTCTGATGGATCTCGAGGACAAAGAAAAGACGATGTTCACGACACCTTGGGGCACCTATTGCTATCGTGTGATGCCGTTTGGGTTGAAAAATGCAGGGGCAACCTATTAGAGGGCTGCCACTACTTTACTGCACGACATGATACATAAGGAGGTCGAGGTATACGTGGATGACATGATAGTCTAGTCTAAGGATCGAGATGGCCACATCACAGTACTGCGAAAGTTCTTTGAAAGAATTCAGAAGTACAAGATGCGGCTCAACCCACAAAAGTGTGCCTTTGGAGTTACTGCCGAAAAAATGCTTGGATTTATGATCACTCAACGGGGTATCGAAGTGGATCCTTCAAAGATCAGGGAAATATTAGAAATGTCTCCTCCGAAGACCGAGCAAGAAGTTAGGGGCTTTCTGGGTAAAATACAGTTCATCAGTCGATTCATCGCAAAATTGACAACTACCCGTGAGCCGCTCTTTCGACTACTGAAGAAAGGAGTTGATTTTGAGTGGGATAAAAAATGCCAAGATGCCTTTGATACCGTACGAAAGTGCCTGTAAAATTCACCTGTTTGAACTCCTCCCGAACCTGATAGGCCACTGATCCTCTATTTGTTAGTGACTGATTCAGCTATGGGATGTATGCTAGCACAAGAGGGTGAAACTAGAATTGACAAGGCTATTTACTACTTAAGTAAGAAGACGACAGGGTCAGAAATACGATATACACCACTGGAAAAGACATGCTGGGCCTTGGTTTGGGCCTCCCAAAAACTAAGGCATTACATTTTATCTTTCACAGTGAATATCATCTCCCAGATGGACCCATTGAAGTATCTATTTGAAAACCCATCACTGACAAGAAGGTTAGCCCGATGGTTGTTGTTGTTATCAGAATTCGACCTCAGATTTGTCACCTAGAAGTCAGTTAAGGGTAGAGCAGTGGTAGAATTCCTGGCTGACCAACCGGTCGAGGGGGTGAGGTCACAAAGCTTCAGTTTCCTGACAAACAGCTGATGAAAGTCAGGGATGACAAGTGAACTCTATATTTTGATGGCGCATCCAATCAATATGGCTATGGAATAGGAGTCCTTTTTGTCACCCTTGACGAATCACACGTCCCCTTGTCTTTGAAGCTCAATTTTAAAGTTACCAATAATCAGGCTGAGTATGAAGCATGCCTAGCTGGATTAGAGATAGCCTTAGAATTAGGGGCAAGGAGGCTGGAAGTCATTGGAGATTCGGCACTGATGGTTTCACAAGCAAGAGAAGAATGAAAAGTCAGGGACTTAACCTTAATTCTCTGTCATTAAGAACTAGAGAAACTGATACCGTGTTTCGAATCAGTGATCTTTACCCACGTGCCAAGACTATAGAACAAGTTTGCCGACGCACTGGCCACCCTAGCATCCTTGATTGACATACCATCCGGAGTCAGAATGAGGCCCTTTATAATCGAATAGAAAAGAAAGTCGGCATACGAGAAGATAGCTGCGATCGAAGAAAGTACTGACGACCTTCCATGGTATTTTGACATCCAGAACTTTGTGGAGAAAGGAGAATTTCCCAAGTTTGCTAGTAAAAAGGACAAGAGAGCAATACGATGATTATCCGCCTAATTCATCATTTGCAAGGGAAGACTATACAAACGAGGTCATTCTGGGGTCAACAAACTGTATGTAAACACTGAAGAAGGCCAAGCATTAATGAAAGAGATCCACGCGGGAGTTTGTGGGCCACACATGAGCGGAAACATGTTAACCAAGGAGATCTTACGATAGGAATACTTTTGGATGACTATGGAAACAGGCTGTATACAGTTTGTCCGGAGGTGTCATAGGTGTCATATTCACGCAAACCTTATGCACGTTTCCCCATCTCAGCTGTATAATCTGACGTCGCCATGGTCGTTCTCAATATGGGCATCGATGTGATTGGCAAGATAACACCGAAGGCATTGAATGGACACGAGTTCATCTTAGTGGCCATTGACTACTTTACCGAGCGGGTGAAAGCTGCCCCCTACTTAGTATTGAAAGCCTCTCATGTTGCTAAGTTCATCAAGCAAAACATTATTTGCCGATATGGAGTTCCCCATGCGATCATCTCAGATAACGGCTCGCACTTTCAAGGAGAGGTCTTAGATCTTTTTAAGAAATACTGGATAGTATCTCACAAGTCCTCACCATATCGGCCGCAGACCAATGGAGTAGTTGAGGCAGCAAACAAAAATATCAAGAAAATCCTGCAAAAGACGATCAATTCACAAAGGATTAGCCGGAGCATCTACCATTTGCACTTTGGGGATACATGACGTCGATCAGAACTTCACCAGGAGTTACTCCATACGCTTTAGTGTATGGAATGGAAGCTGTGCTTCCCATTGAGGTGAAAATCCCTTCACTAAGAGTAGTGACCGAGGCTAGTATTTCAGAAGTAGAATGGCAGAGGAATCGGATGGAAGAATTGTTCTTGTTTAATGAAAGAATAATGCAGGCTCTGTTTCATGTACAAGGTTATCAAAGGAGGATAGCTTGAGCATTCAATAAGAGGCTCAAGACCCGAGATCTCAGAGAAGGGGATCTGATTCTTATGGAAATCAAAGATCCTATCTTCGACCCGAGAGGCAAGTTCAAGCCAAACTAGTCCGGACTATTTCTCATCAAAACCATCATGACCGGTGGTGCAGTCATTATTATTGATTTAGATGGCAATGTATTCTCCACTCCAGTTAACCTCAATCAACTCAAAAAGTACTATCCTTGAGGTAAAAATAAAGAGAAAGTAAAAGTTCGCTGAGTTAAAAACCGAAAAGGTAGCTCAGGCAAAAGTTAGAGCAGCCCGTAAGGCTAAAAACCCGAAAGGACGACCTTGGCAAAAGTTAGGGCATTACAAAAGAAAAGTGTCAATACCCGAGTGAAAATCAAGCCCGAACTACATCATGGCCTGATTCCATCTTTTTGGGATACGTAGGCAGCTTCTTCTAAGAAGTCCGACCACATTCTTTGTTTATAACCATCTCTGAATCTAAGTAAGACCGGTGCAAATTAATTTTTAAAATTTTGATAATAAAAACTTTGGATAAATTTGAACCATCTTAAACATAAAGTGGGAGTATTTCATTACTTTAATTAGAGCTACAAAGTTTTTAAAGGGAGGTCACGTAAGTTCTAAACTCTACAAACAAAAGAGGAAAGCTATGAAATCTTCAAGACAAAGCAGGGGGCCTCAAATCCTTCTCCATTTTGCTGCTTCTTTTCCTTTTTCTTTATCTTTCTTCTCCTGATCCTGCATCAGCCATGTCTTGTACTCAGCAGAAAGCTTGGGACATTGCAACTCCTGCATCTCCATCCGTGAACGAGATAGCCAAGCATCCTGATACAATGTTACAAATGGAGGCTGTAGTGTAGATGAGAATAGACGACCTCGGATACTAGGAAAGATGATCTGACTGCGACCGAATTGTCCCATGATCCGATGGGGGTAAAAAAAAGTAGTCTAATGCAGACCAATCAATAAGACACCAGGGTGATCCGTAGTAGTCAGAGTCATGGCAGGGATTCGCCACCAGGGACACTGTCAAGTAATAGCTGGGCCAGTCGAAGATGAGAGGTACTGTCGCTAGGCTATCTCGGTGTCACATATCTAATAACAGGGGCGGTAAAGGAAAGCAACACTGTGTCTATCAGTAGGTGGTTTTTATATAAGGTTTACCTTCTTCATCAACCAGATCTGCAACAAGAGTTAGAACAGTGAAGGAAAAGCCTTACAATATGATAGAAGTCTGATAAAAGTTTGAAGTTTACCTGAAGAAGTAAGGGGCTGCCAGCAAAAGTAACGATCTCACCACGATGAACAGCATCTAGACCCAGCAGTATCTCGGCTAGGACAAGTGGTAGAAAGTCCTTTCCCAACCACATCTGGCCAGCAATGTCAATTAATACACAGCTAACCCGCCCATCAGAAGAGACAAGAAGATACTGGGCAAGAAGACAAAAGCAAAGAGCATAACGTCGCTGCAGCTAAAAGTCGAGGTCACTAAGGTCATCGGTAGGACAAAATCTATCAATGATCCAGGGTATGTTAAGACAATCATTCTGTGTCAGAAGAGAGGCCTCCATCCTAGATAGACCACAAAGCTGTATCACATGCTGACGGGTTGAAAGAAAGAAAGTGGGAACGACAATGGGACTTTGTGGAGCCAAATCCAAAATAGCAGGGAACTCCTCAATAGTGGGGCATAGCTCTTCAAGGCCGAACTGGAAGATGTGGGATTGCAGGTCCAATAACTGAGCAGCCGCTTTTAGTAGAGGCCTGTCAATCTTTATAGCCATGAGAGGAAATAAGGAGTTGATACCGAAATGGGCGAAGTACAAACGTTCGACATGGGAGAATGCCTCAATCCATGCAGAAAGGGAAGAAGCCATATGAGTCAAAATAACATAAAATGGGGCCTCCAGGGATGTATTTATAGAGCAGGAAAAGTCTGGAGATCGAAAAAGAAAAAAAAGTACAGTCAATGTGGCGACCGCCACCTTGGAGTGGGCGACCTCCAACTTGAAAGGGCACCGTACAGTGACATCAGCTCTTTGACCTGGTGATCGCCATATTGTATTGTGGCGACCACCATGTTAATATTGTTAAAGTAGCGACCGCCATGTTAGGTAGTGGCAATCGTCGTGTTCATATATGACGGGTGTCTATCGGTTTTGCAGTTTCTATGGTTTGTGTAAGTTTTGAACTTTGTATTACGCATCCATGGCAGTTTAGGCAGAAATTAAATGAGAATAATGCAGACCAAGTAATAAATGGCACGAAGGCCCAAAATGCATCAGAAAGTGGTAAAGTAATAAAAAACTAGGGCATCCAGGCTCAATAAACAGCAAACTAGGGCACACAGGCCCATGGATCAAGTAAATGTATAAGAGTGTATCAAACTGGGGCACACAGGGCCATCAAAATAAAAGTATCATAAAAACTAGGGAGGGGAAGCTCTCTCTCTCTCAGGTATGCCTCGAGCGAACCTTACGGGAGGAAGGATCGGCCTCGTCCGAGCTGACATCCTCAAAGAGCTGCTCGATGTCATCACTACCGCTGCCGGAGGAAGAAGACACATCTCTAAAGTGACTCCGAGCGGAAGAGACAGATCCTCTGGAGCGAGCTGGAGAAGATGCCCGGGAACCACAACCCCGAGCTGGAGCAAGAGAAGGTGTAGGGGTATATGGTGATACTATGCTAGCAGCTGGTACTAGAGGCTGTCAAAAGAAAACAAGGAATATAACAGAATCCACGAAAAGGGCAGAAAGGTTAAAAGGGTTACGAGGACACTTACTATAGCTGCTGAAGTGAAAGTGATGCCGGTTGCTCGGATAGTGGCGTTAAGCTGACGGATCAGTGCTCTCTGACCAATAAAAACAAGTAGCAGGTGATCTAGCCACGCCTGATTAACCAGTAAACAGAAGTTAGGCAGCGTAAGTAAACAAAGCGAAGAAAGTAACCAAATGGAAAGAGAAAGGACAAAGACAAACCTGACTGAGCTTAACCCTAAACTCAAGTGCAGGTGGAACGGGAACCAATAGAGGGAAAGGGTAGCCGTATGCTACTGTTTGAATCTCCCATGGAATCTCTGGACCTCTCATCCCACCAGCAACATCAGTAGTGGCTTCAGCAGCACCGGCAGCAGCATCCTCCTATGCCCGTCCCCTCCTCCTACCACCCGGGACAGCCAAACCAGGGCCTAGTGGTCCTAATAGATGGGCCCAAGCCTAGGTCATGTAGTCCCCCTATGGTACCAGTAGCCCTGCATACGCGTCCCCACCAGCTCCAAAAAAAGATCTACCCGGCTCAGGTGATCATTCCGGCGCATACAAGCTAGAGGGACCACTGGGATCCAGAAGTGATCTAGGCCAAGCGACTGGCGAACCACCCGCTCTCCTAGATAATACTCCCGTACGAATGGACCCTCCAGCAGAATTCGTCTCGAAACGAGATCTCGGCTGCGCATCAGATTTGCGCAGGCCTGATCCTCTACCCCTCTCCATACGTCCCAGTGAACCTGCAGAGTACGATGAACAGTGCAGTATATAGTAATCAGTAAACAGAATACATTGATCAGTATGAAAAACAAAGAACAGTATAGTACAATGCAGTGTAGTGAGCAGTAATGTACAGTGCAATAAACGGTAAATAAAGACACCTAGTCAGGGGTCAGCTGGTCCAAAGAGACCTGGAAGCGATCTACGTCCTGCTCTCCAGCCTTCTTTCCCTTCAGTCCATGGGACCACCGGGCTGCTTGGGAAATGACTGAAGGGTCTGTAGAAGAGTTCGCCGGGACATAAAGCCTGAGGAACTCATAGGTCCACAACTGCAAAGAATAAGATGTTAGTAAGCAGATAATAACAAATAACATAAATAAATGGAGAACTGCAGAAACTAAATCGTACCTCCTAGAACCTCCAGTATCCCCCAATGCTGAGCTCTTGAGGAAACCACGTCAGAGTCCGCATAAGGCTGTAAAGAGTGGCAAGAGCAGCTCCTCCCCAATCAAAAGATGCGACCCGATCGAGATGAGCCAGGCCACCCAAGTAATGCAAATGAATGGTGTTCTCCTTGTTTAAGAACAAGGAGGTACCAAACATATACATCAGGAAGCCTCTGGCGACCCACTCGTAGTGGCAAGGCTCGGTGCACTGGAAATGTCTGAACCGCTTGAAAAATCAGGTATACCGAACCCAGTCGCAATCCAACTACCCGGGAATAGCCCCAAGGAAGTACATTAGCGCATCGGCAGAACGAGCGATGGTGGGGTCGAACGGAATAGGGGCTCCTCCAACCCGGATGCTGGTGATCAGCGCAAAATCCAGAGGTGTCAAAGTGGCCTTGAATGTGGTAAAATGGAAGGTGTTGGTGGTATCCCACCACCGCTCCGCCAGAACCGTTAACCATACCCGGTCATTGCTCATCCAACCCAGCAAGGGTATGAAGCGAGCAAAACCGGATGCATCAATATAAGCTCGGCTAGGGGTAGGGAGGGCATCATACCACTCCAACACCTCTCCAAAGGTAGAACCTCCGAAGCCACGGACATAATGACTAGCCTAAAAAGAGAAGACAAGCAAAGAATACATAAAGAGCATATCAAACACATGAAATATGCAGCAGATAACCATAAGCAATAAAAATAAAAACCCCTAGGTTCGTGTGTAAGTGACGACCCTTCAATTCTTTCAAGCCCTAGAAAACTAGGCACCTTAACCCTAGGTTCGTGTGTAAGTGACGACCCTTCGATTCTTTCAAGCCCTAA
>JAULJZ010168616.1:0-24895 GCA_032270985.1 Heliamphora pulchella
TACTAAAAGTCAAGCTCGTCCCCAAAGCCACCTGAAGACTCTGCCAAAAGCGCGATGTAAAGCGCGGATCTCGATCAAAAATAATAGTCACCGGTACTCCGTGTAGTCGGACTATCTCCTGAATGTACAATCTACTCAATCTGTCCACTGAGTCACTCACTCGAATGGGAAGAAAATGTGCTAACTTCGTCAGCCTATCCACCACAATCCAAACAGCATCATGTCCTCTCGGCGAGCATGGAAGTCCTGATACAAAATTCATAGTGACAGTCTCCCACTTCCACTCAGACACAGGCAATGGATGCAACAATCCTACAGGTCTCTGGAGTTCCACCTTCACTTGCTGACAAGTAAAGCAATGAGAAACGAATCGGATCACATCCCTCTTCATTCCCGTCCACCAGAACCGACGGCGTAGATCGTGATACATCTCCGTGCCTCCCGGATGCACTGCAAGACGTGAGTGATGAAACTCATGTAGCACCTCAGCACGGCACGACTCCAGCACAAACAATCGCCCTAACAACCTCAGACTCTGATCTGAACTCATCACCCATCCTGCTGTATCTGTCCCACTAGCAATGCGGTCTTGTATCATCTGAGCCTCCTGATCGGTCCTCTGGGCCTCTAACACGCGTGCAACCAATGTGGGCTGTGAAGCAACTGCATATAAGGTCGCACCTCCCGCTGTCTCCTCGAGACACAGATCAAACTCCCCAACATCTGCAAGCATAATCCATTCTTGTATAGTCACAAAAGCTAACGAGCAGTAAGACTTCCTGCTGAGTGCATCAGCTACGACATTTGCCTTACCCGGATGGTACTGCAAATCGAAGTCGTAGTCCTCCAACAGCTCCATCCATCTTCGCTAGCGAAGATTCAAGTTCTTCTGTGAAAACAAATACTTGTGGCTCTTGTGATCAGAGTAGACCTCAAAATGCTCACCATATAAATAATGCTGCCATGTCTTCAAGGCGAAGACCACAGCTGCCAACTCCAAATCATGAGTCGGGTAATTCTTCTCGTGTGTCTTCAGCTGTCGCGAGTCATAGGCTACAACCTTGCCTCCCTGCATCAACACACAGCCCAAACCATCAAGTGGCGCGTCGTAATACACAGTATATCCTAGACCTCACTCTGGAATAATCAGAACTGGTGCACTGGTTAGTCTCTTCTTCAACTCCTAGAAAGCTGACTCACAAGACTCGCTCCACACAAACGTGACTCCCTTCCGCGTCAAATGCGTCATCAGTGCTGCAAGCCTAGAGAAGTCTTGCACAAACCGTCGATAATAACCCGCTAGACTCAGAAAACTACAAACCTCAAAAATATTCCTCGGTCGCTGCCAATTGTCATTGCATCTGTCTTCGATGAGTCCACTGATACCCCATCCTTTGACACCACGTGTCCAAGGAGTCTCACCTCTGTCATCCAAAACTCGCATTTCTCGAACTTCGCATACAAGCAATGTTCTCTCAGAAGCTGCAAAACAACTTGCAGATGCTCTTCATGCATCTCCCTCGTAGGTGAATAAACGAGAATGTCATCCACGAACACAACTACAAAACTGTCCAGATAAGGGTGGAAGATACGATTCATCAGATCCATAAATGTAGCAGGGGCGTTCGTCAAACCGAACAGCATAACTAGAAACTCGTAGTGACCATAACAAGTCCGAAAGGCGGTCTTCGCTATGTCCTCCTCCCTGATCCTCAGCTAATGATACCCTGACCTCAAGTCAATCTTTGAAAAGCAGCGTGACCCCCTCAATTGATCAAACAAGTCGTCGATCCTCTGCATCGGATACTTGTTCTTCACCGTCACCTAGTTCAACTTCCTGTAGTCTGTACACAACCGCAACGAACCATCCTTCTTCTTTGCAAAGAGCACTGGAGCTCCCCATGGCGTTGTACTCGGCCGCACAAACCCTTTATCAAGCAACTCCTGAAGCTGCACCTTGAGTTCTTGCAACTTAGCCGGTGCAAAATGGTACAATGGCATAGAGATAGGAACAGCTCCCGGAACAAGATCAATGGAGAACTACACATCTTGGCTCGGTGGCAACTCAAACAGATCGTCACGAAAGACATCTGGGTAGTCGCACACTACAGAAGGTAACACTCCTGGAACCCCAACTGGCTCATCCAACCCGAGCGCAGAAAAGAGAAAGCCCAAATCTCCTCGAACTCGAGTGGCACCTGGCATAGACATCAGGCCCTCATCCCGATCACCCACAAAGTAAAAGCAGTCGTCACCCTCCGGCGTACAAATCGACACTCTCCGTCGCTCACAATCTATAAAGGCATGGCAGGTAGTCAGCCAGTCTATCCCTAGGATGACGTCAAATGTGGCCATGTCTAGAATGATAAAATTAAACTCTAAACAATGACCGGCAACCTCTAGCACATAGGATCTATAGACAAGGCTTAATGTCACTTTCCCACTAACAAAGGTCTCCACGCACATGGTACTACCCAACCAGTCCATTTTCAACCCCAAAGCAGATACAAATGCAGATGATATAAATGAATGTGATGCTCTAGTGTCAATGAGAACACTGGCCCATGATCTAATGACTAGAAGAGTACCTTTGATCATGGCTGGTGTAACAGTAGCATCAGACGCCACTGTGCCTTAGAAGCACTGCGATCAGCAAGAACATAGGCCCTGACCTGCGGTAGTCTGGTCTGTCCACCATAACTTTGAGTCGATGATTGCCTCATCGATTGCGCTGAATTACCTCCTTCCGTAAATCTCGACTTCTATGCCCTAGGCTACTGCGGAGCCTGTCGCCTCTGTACTAATGAAGCAACTGGTGCTCCTGTCGCACCCTGAACATTCCCCTCTCTGGGACAGAGTCTGCGGATATGCCCGGGTTGACCACACCTAAAACAGATAGGTGGGTCTCTTGCCTGTGACTGGATGGGCACAGAACTCTAAGCCTGGCCCTTCTGCGGGAACTCAACTGAATGATGTCCCGGCTGTCCACAGCGATAACAGATCAATCCTCTCTGCTTTGGCCTTCCTGTCGAGGCCACTGAAAGTGTAGGTGCAGACAACTGTGGCTGACATGATCCAGCAAAATGAGAACTAGGTCCAGACGACCTCTGGCGCTTGCCCCTGCGCCCCTGGGACTGTGCATCTCCACTGCCTTGCTGGCTCCCGCTCTCTCTAATCCTACGGCTATCCGCCAATGAGTTCTTGACCCAGATAGCAGATTCCACCAGCTTGATGTACACCTCTATATTCAGAGTTGCAACCCTATCCTTAATAGTAGGTCGAAGTCCCCTCTCAAACCTCCAAGTGCGCAACTCCTCTGTAGATACCATCTTAGGTGCGAACCGCGACAGATTCGAGAACTTAGTCTCATACTGGACCACAGATAAATTCCCCTGAACAAGGGAGAGGAACTCCTCTCGGTAAGTATCCCTCGAAGATCTCGAGAAATACTTCTCCAAGAAGACTCTCGTGAAAGTAGCCCACGTCTCATTCACAGTGGTCTTGGCAAACTTCCACCACTCTCTAGCATCTTCCCGCAGTTGGAACACTGCAAACTTTATACGCAAAGCATCCTCCTCAATATCCAGAGTATCGAAGATGGAGGTGGTCACTTCTAACCACTCAGTAGCCACCTTGGGGTCCGGCTCCCCAGAAAAGATTGGAGGATCCAACAGCCGAAACTCCCACATGGCCACAAAAGCCCTCGGCTCAGGAACCCTCACACTAGCCCTGGTCGCTTCTGCCATGGCTCGCATAGTAGCTAACATCTCATGGACGATATCAGCGCCACCAACATCAGTACCACCCACTTGCTTCTGTGGGGCAGGAATGTTCTCTTCCTCTGGAACCTGAACATAGGCACGCCCTCGGCCATGGCCTCAGCTATGACCCCGTCCCCACACTCCCCGCATGGACATAGTTCTATAGGAAGCAATATAAACAGGATAAGCTTTTCTACAACATGCTACTACGTAATATAAACACATAATCATGCTATCACATAGCCACATAAGATTATGCAAACGAGTCTCACATATCGAGGAGAATTAACAAGATAGACTTGTCAATTTGGGTAACGTATTCAGATTCCCTGCTAGAAAACACGTCGGCCAAATGCACTTCTAACTTGGCTTCTAAACATGTTAAACCAAATGTCGAAGGCAAGACTCACCAATCCTGAGCTTCAACCTCCATGCCCACATATACACAATTATCATGCTCAGAAAGCTATTAACATGTTATAAACCAATGTTTAAACACATATAAGCAAGCATACACAGTCAACCTCACCAGGGGACAAACCCTCTTCCCATGGCTCTTAGGTATTCGAAACCAGAGCTCTGATACCAAGTTGTCATGCCCCAAAACCCGGGATCACGTGAAAATCCACCAAACATCCAATTTATATGAAACTATAGGTTTTCATACATTAAAATCCGCCTGTTGAAACAAATAAAAACCCAACCAAAGATATCTCTCATAAATAGAAAGACAGCAGTTCAACATGCGTACAATATATCGCCTTATGGCGTACAAAACCTGCCTTCAGGAATAGGCACACCAAAAGGAAGGAAAACTATAAAAGTCTTCCGCCACCGCAGGCACCACCATGCTACTCCTCATCCACATCATCACCTGAAAATGGTTTTATAGAAAATTCTCACCCGTGAGCCGAAGCCCAATAGAAAACAGATAATAAGCTGTAAAGCAGGAATATGCAATCATATGGTGGGAGCGAACTCAACCACAAAACCAAAATAGGTTTTTCATCCAAAACCCTCAAGTTTTCCCAACAAACCACGCAAGTCTCCCAAAATAGTTTCATTAACATAAAACCCCTTGTTTTCATCCTCAAAACCATGTTATGCAAATGTTGCAAATACCCAACCATAGTTAAGGAAAAATAGTAATCAAAAGCATCGTTCCCTCACGGAATGTACCATCACGGTAAAGAAGAGTATGATCCTATGTACCGACTCTATCACCAGGGGATGGAGGTTACAACTATAGACTCCTGTCCAGTATTTAACCCCCAGATATCGTGGGATCGCCTAGATACACACAAGTTCTATACGGAGCACCATGAACGTACCACTTAATTTACGGGTTACGGCCCCAAGGGAGCTGAGCACCCATCCGCCTCAGTTTACGGGAACTATCCCGAAATACATGGGTACCTACTCTGCGCACGTTTCTGGAATAAAAACCCAACCAAAGATATCTTTTGAAAATATCTAACTCCAGATATTTATAGGCCTCCAAAATATCTTTTTTTTTTAATTTTTGAAATTCCCACCATAGCTCCCCGCAACCCCCGGGACCAACCCCGTATACTCCGATTAACCAAAATATGCATCATAACTCATATAAGCATATTAAGGCAAAAACGCCAACACGTGTACAAAACACCAAATATGCATAAATATAAAAATGAAACGGTACAGGGTCTCACAGAAGCGAAAAAGCATCTGGATAAAAGTATCAAATCACTACAATCCGACCGTAGTAGAGAATACCTCTTTGGAGAGTTTAATAACTACTTGTCATCAGAGGGGATTACATCCCAGTTGACTGCACCTGGCACTTCGCAGCAGAATGGTGTAACAGAAAGAAGAAATATGACTATTATGAAAATGGTAAGGTCTATGATAAGTT
This sequence comes from Heliamphora pulchella, assembly GCA_032270985.1. NCBI lineage: Eukaryota > Viridiplantae > Streptophyta > Magnoliopsida > Ericales > Sarraceniaceae > Heliamphora > Heliamphora pulchella. The sequence goes on from JAULJZ010168616.1 coordinate 5,656, forward strand.
ATTCAGGTTTACCCGATTCATTTTGGGGACTCTCTTTTAGAGACAGCGGCTTACATTATGAACTCGGTACTTTCTAAGTCAGTATCTTTTACTCCCATAGAATTGTGGACCAGGTGTAAGCCTTGTCTAAAACACATTCGAATTTGGGAGTGTCCAGCACATGTGCTAAAAGGGAACGCGAATAAGTTAGAACCAAGGACAGAAGTCTGTTTCTTTATAGGGTATCCCAAGGAAACAAAGGGTGGTCTATTTTATAATCCTAAGGATCATAAGATCATTGTTAGCACCAATGCCCGATCCATGGAAAAGGATTATACTATGGATCACAGGCCCAAAAGTAATATTATTTTGAAAGAATTGAGAGGAAATACCAGTAGAACGGAAGAACAAGTCACTGATATCTTATTACCTCATCGTAGTGGAAGGATTATCGAGACGGGTGCAAATCAAGAACAGGGTGCTGATGCACAGGATTCTGATTCTACACAGCGTGTTACTACTAATACACAGACACAAGTAGTGCCTCGTTGCAGTGGGAGGGTTGTTCATCAACCTGATCGGTATATGTTCTTGGGAGAGTCGTTTGGCAAGATCTCAGCAGAATTGGATACCGAGCCCTAAAACTACAATAAAGCACTATAAGACAAAGATGCAGATCTTTAGCAAAGGGCTATGAATTCAAAGATAGAATTTATGTATTCCAATCAGGTCTGAAAACTTGTAGAACCACCAGAAGGGGTAAAACCCATTAGATGCAAATGGATCTACAAGAAGAAGAGAGGAACAGACGAGAAGGTTAAAACCTTCAAAGCTAGGCTTGTTGCTAAAGGATTCACTCAGAAAGAAGGGATCGACTATGAGAAAACCTTTTCATCGGTACCCATTCTTAAGTCTATTCGGATTCTCTTATCCATTGCTGCACATTTTGATTACGAAATCTGGCAAATGGATGTCAAGACAGCTTTCTTTAACAGAAGTCTTGACGAGTGTATCTATATGATACAACCAGGCGGATTCACTGCAAAGGGCCAGGAGCACATGTTGTGCAAGTTTAAGAGATCCATTTATGGACTTAAGCAGGCATCAAGGTGTTGGAACACTCGGTTTGATCAAGCCATTAAGTCTTATGATTTTGATCAAAGTTCGGATGAGTCTTGTGTGTACAAGAAGCATAACGGAAGCGTGGGGATTGCTCATCGAAAATGATGTGGGAGCATTATCTATGATTAAAGTATGGTTATCTAGGCAGTTCGAAATGAAGGACTTAAGAGAAGCTAGTCACATCCTTGCGATCAAGCTTATGCGAGATCAGAAACAAAAGATGTTGGGCTTATCACAAGCAAAATATATCGATAAAATCCTTGTTCGTTTTAGCATGGAGGATTCTAAGAAAGGGTTTCACCCTTTTAGGTATGGAATCACTCTATCCAAGGATCAGTGTCCTAAGACTCCTGATGAGATAGAGAAGATGAAGGCGGTACCTTATGCTTTGACAGTAGGAAGTCTCATGTATGTTATGCTTTGCACTAGACCCGATATTTGCTTTGCCGTTGGCATGGTTAGTAGATATCAGTCTAATCTAGGATAGGAGTATTAGACTGCAATAAAGAATATATAATCAAGTACCTGAAAAAGATTAAGGTTTATATGTTGGTTTACCAGGCAAACAGTCTAGTACTTTTGGGGTACACAAACTCAGATTTTTAGTCAGACATAGAGTTTGCATCAGCAAACAACCTTACAGATCCTTTATAAAGTGCTTACCAGTTAAGACTTTTGATAGTCAAGTAGAGGGCATGGGACTCAGATGTACAGCAACATGATTTTGAATATAAGTGGTAGATTGTTAGGGTTGGTATACTGAAATCTATGGTTTTAGTATTTAATTTTATTTTAATAAAATTAATTTTTTATTTTATGAGAATCTTTATGAGCATTGTGTGTGTATCATTTCTTCAAATATTATGCATGGGTGTCTGATATTTTGTATAGTATTTAATCTGGTGTATAGAGTACGACTTTCACACAAAAGATCAGATTTTAAGTTTTTGCAGAATATAAATTTTATGTTCATAGTTTAGATAGAAATAGACATACCATCAATACGACTGTAGTACAGAGTTTTAGTAGGCCTGTTTTGGTTACGGGAAACAGATAATAGCGTCGTCTATTATTCTGACTCTCTGTGCTAGTACACTTTGTGTGTATTGAACGGGACATTTGAGGTAATTAATTTTATACTTACTATATAAATTAATTTGCACCCCAAAGTTATTATGAATAGTGCTTATTCTCTTAATTCTAAAATAATTATTGATTTGCATATATTTAATGTTCGTTGTTTTGATTCATTAGAGGGTGCGATCTTATATGGGTCTATATTCCCGGTGAGTTAGATAGTGGTATTATTTATATGACAAATATTAATTATTGACGGACTCTACGTCCCGAAAGATCGGAATTGACGATATTCCCTTAAGGAAGCTTATAAATTCTGACCAGGCCAAATCCTGCGGTGGATTTAATTATTTGACGATCAAATAAGTTAAGCAAAGGGCTTAAAGAATATCAAGATGCCGATTAAATTAAATTGTCAGTAATTAAATTTAATTGGCAGGTATCGAGAATCTTAACGTGGCGAGAAATTGTAAGTATTTAATAACAGGAGTTCAATGCAAGAAGGTCTTGAGATTATAGGTCAGAGTGCAATTATAGTTCTTTAGTGGTGTGAACTGTAATTCAGTATTTTATGAAAATTACAGAAACCGATGTTGTCTTTCCATAATTGTAGAAACCGTTGTTAGGTGTCTGTGTTTCACTAGAAGTCTTACTCATAATAACTCTCTAGATCCCTGCTGTAATCCTATATATATGCGGGTAGGCTGAACCAATTTTAGATAATAATTTGTCTTTCAAGACTAAATATATCTGGGTTTTGTCGGTACAAGTTCTCGATAGTTCGTAACACACACTACGTTCGAGGATCGCGTAAAAAAATACAGTTGAAGATCTGACAGGAGCTTCAACTCAGAATCAAACTGTAGTTGAAGAATCGACAGAAAATAAGGTATTCTTCTAAATTAACTTTGGTTGCATGGGTTTTATTTTGATCGTTCAACGTCAAAAGTTTTATCTGGTGCCCGTTTCGGCGTTTACCCATCCAGTTAATTTTTTATCAAAATTCGTTTACAAAAACAGTGATCCTGGCAGTTTTGCCTCCAACATTAAAAACATAAAGTTAGCTATTACATCGATCATTTTTTTCGAAGGCTCACATTCAATCTATCGTGGTCAACCCCGGTGATTAAAAAAAATATCATTCACACCATTCAATCTAATATAAAAAATAAATGACGATCATAAAATCAGGGTTAGAACGCCTACAAAATAAAGTTAGCAACAGTTCTAAAACTACCTGGCTCCAATAACCGAAAATAAAAAATAAAACAGTTCAGATACCAATTGTTGGAGGTAAGACTGCCTAGATCTTTGTTTTTGTAAATGATTAACGGAAAAAATTATCTAGACGGACAATCGCCAAAACGGGCTCCTGAAGAAACTTTTGATGACGAACGATCAAAATAAAACCCGTGCATCCGAAGTTAATTTAGATGAATACCTTTTTACCGGTCGAATCTTCAACTATGATTTGAATCCAAGTTAAAGCTCCTGTCAGATCTTCTACTATATTCCCTTATGTGATTCCCAGATATAGTGTGGGGTATAATCATCCGAGAACTCGTACCGGCAGAACCAAAATAGCTTTAGTCTTAGAAGACAAGTTATGAGGCTGGTTCAGCCTACCCGCATATATATAGGGCTACAGCAGGGACCTGTGAATAATTATGAGTAAGACTTTTAGTGGAACATAGACACGTATCAGCGATTTTTCCAATTAAGTAAACCTCATAGCGATATCTGCAATTATGAAAAACCAGTAGCGGTTTTTGTAATTTCTATAAAATACTAAATTACAGTTCACAATATTAAAGAACTATAATTGCACTATGACCCATAATTTCAAGACCATATAGCATTGAGCTCATGTTATTAAATGCTTGCCAGTTCTCCCCACATTAAGATTCCCGATACCCGCCAATTAAATTTAATTACTAACAATTTAATTTAAGTGGTATCTTGATATTCCTTAAGCCATTCTGCTTAACTAATTTGACCGCTAGATAATTAAATCCACCTGCAGGGTTTGGTCCGGTCAAAACTTGTAAGCTTCCTTAAGGCGGTATCGTCAATCCCGATCTTTTGAGATGTAAATTTCGTCAATAATTAATATTTTCTATATAAATAATACCACTATCCAACTTACCGGGAATATAGACCCATATAAGATTGCACCCTCTAATGAATTAAAACAACGAATATTAAATATACGTAAGTTAATAATTATTTCAGAATTAAGAGGATAAGCAATATTCATAATAACCTTGGGGTGTGAATTAATTTATATAGTCAATATAAAATTAATTACCCCAATGTCCTGTTCAGTACACACAAAGTTTACTAGCACAGAGAGTCGGAACAATAGACGACACTATTATCTGTTTCCCGTAACCAAGACAGGCCTACTAAAACTCTGTGCTACAGTCATACCGATAATATGTCTATTTTTATCTAAATTGTGAACATAAAACTCATATTCTGCAAGAATATAAAATCTAATCTTCTGTGTGCAAGCTGTACTCTACACACCAGATTAAATACTATACAAAATATCGAACATTCATGCATAACATTAAAGAAATAATACACATATATTGCTCATAAAGATTCTCATAAAATAAAAAATTAATTTTATTAAAAATAAAATTAAATACTAAAAATATGATTTTTAGTATATCAACCCTAACAGTGTTGGGTTCATTGTTCTTTTTAAAATGTGATTTTTGGTGAGAACTGTTTTGTGAGAGGTTTGGTGTTGGTCTTTGGTTAGGTCGTGTTCTGTAAGTTGTTGGTTATATTGGGTGTGAGGCACGTGATGCCGTGACGAGTTATGTGGCGTCTTTATATGAAACGTAGTGGTTATACGTGCTTTTGTGCTTATAAAACTCTAGTTAGTTTTATTCTTGCATATAGTGAATGAATATATGGCCTTATGTGGTTTTGATACATTTAAAGCTCTAGTTTTATATATGCATATGTTGATACAATTTTATCCCGTGGTATGCGATGTTATCCCGTGGTATACGATTTCATCCCGTGGTATGCGGTGTTATCCCGTGGTATACGGTTTCATCTCGTGCTGTACGATTTTATCCCGTGTAAAACGAGGGGGCTTATTCGTCCTACGGTGGAAGACGGTGAAGATATTTGTTGGCTCTAGTCAATAAGGCATTAGTTGGGGCTGCGGTCTCTCGGTAAAATCCCAAGAAGGTACATGGATTGCATGTGATGCTTGTGGCATGGATAGGACCATTTTTAAACTGTATTTAAGAATCGTGCCAGTCGTTATATAAAACTAACTTCAAATCATTTTTTTGGCTCATTTGAATAAAAAAGGATTCTTATTCTAGCATCTACTTGAATGCGATATATCTGTTGTTAGGGCTCGAGAAAGAGTCAGTATACATGTATCTATGTTGCATGTGGGGCTCGTGGGAGTCTTGGCTCGTAGGAGTCTATCATTACTGGTGAAGTATCATACTATATTTATATATCAAATTATTTTATAGGTTCTGATGAGTCGTGATACAAAACCGTTTTCAAGGCTGTTTTCCATGAGGCTCTTGGGAGTCCTCGTATAAAATCATTTTCGAAATAATTTTCCCTCTGAGACTCGTATGAGTTCAGATCTAAAACTATTTTCAAAACCGTTCTTATGGCTCATGTGAGTCAAAAATTGCACCTCGTTTTTCGAGCATGTTTTATTTATGTTATATGTTTGTCTAGTTTTTGCTGAACTTTGGCTCACGGTGTGGGATTTAAAATATTTTTTAGGTATCAATCGTGCCGGTTGATTTAGGATTGCCGATTGGGATAAAAGATTTGTAGTCTTCCTTTTTGCTCTTTTTGATCATGTATGCTTATAACATGTTTTTCAGTGTTGGAACTGTGCAATGTAAGCCTCTTTAGCGGTCCTCTTTGGCGGTTGTATTTAATGCACATATGTTTTACTTTATGAGTAAACACCGCGTTGGGTATTGTATATGGTTGTTTATGGGCATTTCACATGACTCGAAGTTTGGGATGTGACAGAATGGTATTAGAGCTCTGGGTTCGAATACCTAAGAGCTGTGGGAGAGGATGCATCACCGTGTGAGATTGATTGCGTGTGCTTGACTGCATGTGTATAGCTATTTTAATAATATGAACGTGTTAGCAAGCTGGGTATGTGTGAATGTTATATATATGTGAGCATGGGGGTTGAACCTTAGGATTGATTAGTCTTGTCTTTGGGCATTTGGATTAACAAACTTGGGAGCCAAGTTAGAAACGCATTTAGCTGATGTAATTTCTAACAGGAAATCTGAGTAGGATATCCAAATTGACGCGTCACTCTTATCGGTTCTCCTTGGTATGTGGAGTTTATTTAGCATGAACCTATGTAACTACGTGTTAGCATGCTTATGTGATTCGTGCTTATATATTGCATCTTATGTTCTACATTTCTTTTAAATAGACATGATGTCTGCGTGGAGAGGGCGAGGCCGTAGTCGAGGTTGTTGCCGTGGTTCTGGCCAAGAAAATGTGCCTATCCCTGATGCTGGGGATGCAAATGCTCCCTAGGGACCGATGGACGTGACTGAGTTGTTGCGTGTGCTAGTTGGTTCTATCCAGCAGTTGGTTGAGGCCGCTAGAGGTGAGACCGCTAAAGGGAGAAAGGGAGTGTCTGATTTGAGGGCTACGGTGGCGATGTGAGAGTTAAGGCATATAGATCCTCCTACCTTTGCTGGAGATCTTGATCCTATAGTGGCTACAAAGTGGTTGGAGCTGATGACCCAAATCCTTGACACGTTGCAGATAGTTGAGAATGAGTTGCGGGTTTCTTTGCCACGTTTCAATTGAGGGGTGATGCTTAGGAGTGCTGGAAATATGCCAGAAATACTATGGGGGTCACATAGGCAACTTTCACTGGAGTGTTTCGGGAGAAATATTTTCCTACTTCATCCAGAGACTTGTATAGAAAGGAGTTCTATACTCTCACCCAGGGAGCCATGAGTGTTATGCAGTACGAGACCAGATTTACAAGCTTGTCTTGTTTTACATCAGAGTTGGTGGTGACAAATGAGCTGCGATCGAGGAGATTTAAGTGGGGTTTGAGGCCCGCGATCAGAGAAAGAGTGGCCGGAATGGGATTACATGTTTTTAGAGAGTTGGTAGAGGTAGCAGCGAGGATTGAGAACACTTTTACTGAGATTTGGGTGTCCAGGGAGGCTAGGACACCACAGGGTGGGACAGAGGCACAAATAGGTGGGCGCTCCAGCAAGAGGCAAAAGTCCTCTGGCATTAGTTTTCATCCATTTGGATTACCGCAGTAGTTTTCTACACCAGCATCATCGGTGGCTTCATTGGGGAGGCCAGAGTAGAGTGAGGTTAGATGTTATCGGTGTGGACTGTCGGGGCATCGTGTGCCAGATTGCCTGCAGCCGAGATAATATCGGGATCCATAGTTGAGGCAGTCCCAAAGTCCGGTTCAGTCACAGGGGAGGGAGCCGCCAATTTGTTATGGATGTGGCCAAACTGGACATATCCGCAGGAGTTGTCCCTAGAGAGAGAATGCGCCGAGCACAGTAGGCACACCAGAGGGTTCATTTGTGTAGGATCGACAATAGCCTCCCACAATTTAGACTTCCCAAATTGCAGGAGGGGGTACTTCAGTTCAGTCGGTGCAGCAGCCAACGATGCTTGGTTATGGCAGACAGACCAGAATGACGCAGGGTCGAGTGTATGCACTTATAGCATACTGGTTTTGATGGCTTAGACTTTGGGTTGACACCGGTAGAGGCATCACGAATCTTAAGGTGGGACAAACCGCTTATTATATAACTGATTAATTGATTATTGAATATTGTTGGCCTGGAGGATGACACGGACCCCACGCCGTTGCCATTGAGTAAAACAGCTGTAGCATGGAATCTGGCGATGCATTTACTATTCGCAACGAGGCGCGATGATGGCTTTGGTGATCAATGACCCGTAAAAGTCTACTCTGGTAATTCCCGGTGTGGAATTCCTATTATAATCTGGGTGTATGTCGGTGTGGGCATCTCATACGCATGTTTATTGAATTATCTGCTACCCTGTTATAATTATGTATGTCTCCTTGACTTTAAAGTGTGTTTAAGTGTTATTTGGCTTGCGTTGTGGTAAATTTTGTGCCGTGAGATTGGTTAGAAAGTTTAGAGTATTTTTCTACTGGGTTTTGGCTCATGGCATTCGTGCCACAGATGATGAAGAATACTTGGAGAAAGTCGTCCCAGAGGGAGAAGAAGAATTCAAAAGGCAGGGTGAGTCCCAGGAGCATGTGGACCCCACTGATGCGTTCTGAGAATTCGAGACCTCTATTTTTACTCTTTTGTTCAGTTTTCCTGCAACTTTTGTAATATTCGAAAATCTTTGGTGAAATTGTAATCGTTATATACTTTTAATCAGTTTAAACTCATTTATGATATAATATTTAAAATATGTAAATATAATAAATGATCAGAATATCCCTTTATTTATATTTATGTACGTCCCAACGTGCGGGAGGATGGGGCATCACAGAATAGATATTGAATTCATTTTTTTGAAATATAACTTTTAAAATTAAAACAAATATATATAATAAAATTTATACACACCATACATTTGCACATGCTACAATGTCAAGTTGCTTTCAACCCAGCCAGCATTTACATGTATGCGGGTTCGGATCATCTATACCAAAAGTTTGTCCTAAATTTCTGTATCATGCCTATTAATTATACTTTCAAAACTTGAATTCACCACTAACGCACTTAAAGTTTAAAAACTATTGAAGGACTCCGTTTAGAATGAATTCTAAAATTTTATTTTATTTGTTTTTTTAGATTTTTTTGACTGAAACTTTTATTTCCATGGGAGGAATTGGAAAACAAAAAAATTTTAAATAAAAAATAAAAAAGTTTACCAAAGAAGAAAATAAGCAACATAAAATCTAATTTATTAATTTATTTTAACTTACTTTTATTTTTGATTTTTTTCTCATATTAGCTAATTTCTATTTCTGTTTTTGTTCATATGTTGTTCAAATTTGTTACTTTTTTGGCTCGTCTTGATGCTAGAAAAAGATTAATAATTTGATTGAATAATAAAATATATTCATTAAAAATAAAAACAAATAAATAAATTGTTATACCAAACGAAGCCAATAATTAAAAATAAAAAATATTGAATATTTTTATACCGAGAATATATTTATACCAAACGATGCCAATCAATGTGAATAATTAAAAATAAATAAATAAACATTGAATATTTTTATACCAAACGATGCCAATATTGTAGATTATTTATTTATTTTTATTTTTAATGAATATATTTTATTATTTGATCAAATTATTAATCTTTTTCTAACATAGAGAAGAGATGAAAAAAGAAAATTTTGAACAAATGCCCCGTTTAGCAACTTCGCTTTATGCTAAGCTTTTTGTTTAAAGTCACTTCAAGCCAAATAATTTTTGTAACGCCCCGACTTCGTAACTAAGAAAAACCCAAAAATCCACACAAAAAAATTCCCAAAAGAAAAATGTTTTACCGAAAGTAAACCATGATTTGAGGTATAAATTACACAAAAGAAGGTTTAAAACCCTTAAAAAACACCCATTTGGAGAATAGACTTCAAAATAAAAAGACACAAAAATCGCCCAACTAGCCAGACCGCTCGAGCGGTCCCTCAGAGATTGCAACATTTTGACCAACAGATTGAGAAATTGAGAGATAAACAAGACCGTTCGATAAACCACTCGAGCGGTCCATCTTTGGACAGCTTTTTCGAATATGCTTTCAAACACTTAATTCCTCACCTCGACCCACTTGAAAAGATAAGACTTTTATGATACCTGTTTGATAAGTATAAGAGCCAAGGGGTTAAGAAAACATCTTAAAATATTCCTAAACCATAAGAAATCACCATTCGTTCGTCGTACAACCCTTGAAACCACGATAGCATCCTTTCATGCATGCAAGATATGAGTTTGTGGCATTAAGAGCTTACAAAACTGATACCTACCAAAACTAAGGACCGAAACATTGTATTAAATGAATTACATTTACAAGATTTACATTTATCAAAAGATATTCCTATAAGTGTGTAATTCAATTCCCAAAAGTTTCAAAAACGGTCCTTGAGACTAAACTTCTCATTCAACCACCTTCTTTACAGTATCACCTGAAATGCATTAAGCACCATGAGCCGAGGCTCGTAGAAAAAAGACTAAACATGAACATATGCATGACATGCGAGGATAATTATGTAAATGCACAACACCGTTAAACTCAAAATCGAATCAATTTTCCTTACAAGTTCTCATTCACATAACAGGTTTTCTTTCTTTATTAAGGTCGACACACACACTGTTTAGTCTTCACTCCCATTATCTCCACCCCAACATAATTATCAATGTTCCCCATTTCATTTCCTTATTTCACAATATAACTAAATCCCATAGGTTTACGCACACCTTACTTTCTTTGATTTGATTAACTACTAAGGCCGGACAGTGCCTATAGACCCCGGTGTATTTATCACTACTAGGTCACGCGAGACCCGATGGATAAATACCCATTCTATAGCCCGACACGGAGCATACATTATTAGTTTCTCTCAGAAACATCAATGGGTGGGCCACCCAAGAGCATGCTTTTACGGAGATTAACCCAAAGGAAGGGCCTACCTTATATTACGCAACTTTCTGATCTTTCACCGAGGAGCTAGTCGAACCCAACCTTAATTATTCAATTGAATAGCACGATATATTAATTAATATCATTCGCATTTGTACCATTACGAGTCCAACTGTCAAACCAGTTCCTCTTGCCAAATCCGACACAATTAAGATTTCAATTATCAACAATTTAAATATCAATATCTTCTATATTTAAATTCACATGGAAATTATAATTAAGTCACGTAACTCATGCTTTCAATACATCCCACAATTCTTGAAATTTATTCAAAATTCACAACGCAACACTAGACCATTTTCACCTATTCTCAAGTTTCATGAAATCTACTTATCAAATATATGATACAAGTCCAAATTTATCAAAAATTCAACCAATTTCACCATTCAAGTTCAACAACCCAAAACCCCCAAATCTCCATGGTTTTGACAAAATGAAACCCTAATTTTTCAAAACTCAAATTAAAGGTTCCCACGTGATATTATCAAGATCAAAATACCACAAATCCTCCAAAACCTCGAGATTTAACATGCACCTTAACCCATAACCTAGGGTTTCCAAAACAGACATTTTTTTATATTTTCATAGATAAACTCAAAATATACAATACATATCAAACAAATCTTTATAGATGGCCATAGATCCTACCTCCTACATGCTCAAACAATCTAAGACGAGGCTCAAGCAAGCTTCAACCAAGAAAAATCCTAATCGAAGAGTGAGAACCAAGCCTCCAACGTACTAGCCAACTCCTCCAACAGTAGAGAACCACACAGAAACAAAAAGAAACCACCAACGAGGAATGGAAAGAAGCCCAAAGAAACTCTAGAGAGTATCTTAGGGTTTCTATTTGATTTTAGAGAGAGGGAGAGGAGAGAAGAGAATGAAACAAAACACCTCAAACCCGCAACTTAAAGCCTCTCCCTGCCACAGACAGCTTAATCGATCTAAGGACCGCTTGAGCGGTCCTTCACTGGACAGCACACCAAGAAAAGAATAAGTGTATATAGTTGTAGACACCCCAATTCGACCCCACCCAATCTTAGGTGGATCTGATGATGAAAACAGGTGGAACAAGTGTTTCAGTTCGATCCTCAAGAAGTGATCCAAGCTCAGAATTTGAACCTTAACCATCAAAAACCTTCAAAACCAATAACTTGTTGTCCAAGCAATTTCTAAACATGACGACCGCCAACTCCATTGTGGCAACCGCTAATAGAACCTTGTGGAACCTTTTCCAACATGGCGACCGTCAACTTGCATTGTGGCGGCCGCCTACTTCAAATGGCCTAACGTGTCTAAAAACGTGTCAACATCTCATTGGTTGAAGAACTCTATAAATACCGTACCTCTGGTACATTTTTGAGGACAAAATTTGAGTGTGAGGTTTTGAGAGTAAAGCTCTGCTGAGTTGCTGAGTAATTCCGAGCCCCAACGCCGAAACCCTGCCGAGATACCGAGTCCTGAACCTTCAAAACCTACATTGAAACCCTGCTTGGATCACCATCCGCGGAGTGACTCATTGAAGCTCATTCTACTAACTTGAAGATTCCTAAGCAATTCAGGTATTTCGTTTGGATCCTCAATTTTTCTAAACTCCATTTCCTCTCTCTTAGAGTGATCGAGTTAATTTTCAATTTTAATTCACACATTTCTTTTACTTACGTAGTCAACCTTTGTTTATTGTCTAATTTGCTTTATTTAGTTTAGCCACTTTGATTAATTTCTTTACTTACAAATTCACACTTAAGCACATTGTCATTTTATTTTTATTCATTTATTAGTTCCAACATTATTTTGGACAATTGCAACTTATTAATGTTGCTAATTTTCACATTCAAGGCACTTACATTATGTAAATATAATTTTTTTTTCAAATTTACTTTCATATCTCCTGTTTAAATAGTTTGTTTTTCTTTTTAGTTTAAAGTTCCTTTATAAGCTCTTATTTCATTTTCTCTCCCTTTTATATTAAGTTTAATCCCCCTTTATTTTCTTAAATATTAGTTCAATGTTCTTTTAGCATTTATGTTTCTTTTTCTTTTCTTTTTAATGCAATTTTGCTCTAGTTTATTTTCAATGCACCAATTTCTTTTTCTTTTCTTTTCTTATAATATTAGTTTAATGCTCTTTTAATAGCTTTATTTTTCTCTTCCTTTTCTTTTCTTTTAATGTTAATGTAGTTTCTTTTACTAACATTTTATTTTTCTCTTCTTTTGTGTTCTTTTACCATTAACTTTAAATATCCTTATAATATTCTTTTTTTTTTCTTTTAGTATTAATTTAATTAGTGTTTCTTTTTTCTTAATTTTAGTATTTAGTATAAAGCACCATTTTCTCTTTCTTTTTCTATTACTTTAATTTTTCATAATGCTTATTTTTCTTTCATGTTATTAAACTAATAAAATCACAAAAAATCTTCTAATAATTGAAACTCATTTGCTCATTTTATTTTTCTTTTCTTTTGTTTTATTCAAAAAGCATAAAATATAAACAATAAGATTTTCTTTTAAGTAGTCTAAACAAGCATTTTCTAACATTTTATTTTGGCTTGTAAGCTTTCTTTTATTTCTTTTTCTTCAAATTAGAGTCTCAAACATTTGCTTATTAATACATCAAATATTTGTTATTAGATTGTATTGTTTTGGTAAGTTTTTTTTTTAACATAAGACTTTTACACGCTTTTAGATAATTTGATAATACGCATATGTACATATTAGTTTAGGATTTGATTACTTTATTTCAAAATTGTATAATTCACTTTTGTGAAATTCATGTTTAGAAAATTTTAACAACTTAGCATGTTTGTTTTTTTAACCAAATTATGTCAGTTTAGGTTGTTTAAACAATCTTGCATGAAGATGTGTTTCATGTATCCTTTAGATAGAAATTGCATGTCATAGGATTTAGGATTTTTCTTTTGACACTTATTTGTTTTGGAGTATTATGTACATATTTTATATATTTTTTATACTTAATTTTAAATGTTCTTTTTTACCCATATTTTCTTTATTTACATGTATTTGAGAAATTCTATTAAAGAATTAATGATGATTAGTAGAGGCCAACCTTATGGTTGGGCGAACGGGGTGCCTAGCACCTTTCCCGATTCGTACCTTAGCCCCCGAACCCTCCTTCTCTGGTTAACGTTTTAAAGATCAGTAGCCAATTTTATTTATTTTTGGTTTTTCTCAAAAACTAAGTGGCAACTCTATTTTCAGCAAAAAAAAATTTTAAAATTTAATTTTCAATGTGTTAAAAGATTTTTCTAAACATTATTTGAATTCCTTATTTTTGAACATTTTTCAAAATAACTTCCAAATCCCAAAGCCACAATAGCTTCCAGATTTTGTCACAATGCCACAAGACTCGTTTAATCAACTTCGATAATTAAACTCATGCATAAGCAAGCACATAATTACCATCAACAATCATACTCGTGATTAAAGTTTAATTCCTTCCCATCATAAAACATTAGTTCACAAGATTTAATCAAATGTTTCAAATTAAAAGGGACCAAGTCCTAACAACCTTCCCTACTTAAAAAATTTCACCCTCGAAATTAGACATCCATCAAGATTTAAACAATTCGGGGTACTTTGATCGAACTTTCGACTCTCGTTCCCACGTGGCTTCTTTAATGCCATGATAAAGCCATAAAATCTTTACATACTCAATGGTTCTCCCTCGTAGGACTTGTTCTTTGGCGTCGAGAATTCTCATCTGTCTCTCCTCATATGTAATATCATCATCTACTCTCAATTTCGTCCAATCTAAGACATGAGACGGGTCTAGCTCATACTTGCACAACAAAGACACATGAAAAACGTTATACACGGATGCTAGTTGTGGTGGCAAGGCAAGGTGATAGGCCACCTCTCCAATCTTGTCAATGATCTCAAACGGCCCGATAAACGCAGTAATTACTTCCCACTCTTCCCAAATCTCACTCAACCCTTTTGTGGCAAGACCTTCAACAACACATGGTCTCCCACCTCAAATGCTAATGGTCTCCTCCTCTTATCTGTGTAGCTTTTTTGACGAGTCTATGTAGTCAATAAATATTTACGAATTACGACAATCTTCTCTATGGTCTCTCGCACAAGCTCAGGCCCCAACACCTCCTTCTCCTCAACATTTGTCCAACAGATGGGTAACCTACAAGGTGTACCATAAAATGCCTTAAAGGGTGCCATTTTAAGGCTCTACTAGTAATTATTATTGTAGATGGTGCCATTTTAAGGTTCTACTAGTAATTATTATTGTAGGTGAACTCTAATAATGACAAAAAGTCCTCCCACAACCCACGAAAGTCTAGAACACATGCTCTCAACACATATTCAAGTATCTAAATAGTGCACTCCGACTTGCCATCTATCTGAGGGTGAAAGGCAGTACTGAGTAGTTGGCTCATTCCCATAGCGAACTGTAAACTCTACCAAAAGCGTGAAGTGAAGCGGGGATCTCGATCTGAGATGATAGAGATCGATAGTCCGTGGAGCCTAATGATCTCACTTACATAAAGCTTACTAAGCTTGTCAACCAAATCTGTCATGTGGATAGGAAGGAAGTGCACGGACTTGGACAATCTATCCACCACAACCCAAATGGCATCAGACCCCCTTGGCGATCTAGGAAGTCTTGGCACAAAGTCCATGGTAATATTCTCCCACTTCCACTCGGACACTGGTAATGGCTACAACATATCCGTTAGCCTCTGATGCTCGGCCTTCACTTGCTGGCAAGTAAGGCAACGTGAAACAAAAAGAGCTACGTCCTTCTTCATGCCGCATCATCAAAACTGTTTACGTACATCATGATACATCTTGGTGCCACCTGGATGCACCGTAAGGCAAAAGTGATGAAAGCCACGAAGCACGTCATCACGACATGACTCCGGCACATAGATTCTCCCTACCAACCTCAGACTCTGGTCAAAATGGATAGTCCACTCCTTGGCATCCTCGCCACTCAAAATTCGATCTCTAAACATTAAGCTCTCTGCTTCCTGCCTCTGAGCCTCCATAACGCGCTGGACGAGGGCAGGCTGTGACACCACTATGAATAATGTAGCACAATCACCGGACTTATGAAGGCATAGGTCGTACTTACAAATCTCCCCAAGCATACTCCACTCTCTCATGGCAATGTGAGCTAAAGTGCTTGAAGACTTTTGGCAGAGGGCGTCGGCCACCACGTTGGCCTTGCCCGAGTGATACTGCAAATCAAAATCATAATCTCCCAAAAACTCCATCCACCCCCTCTGATGCAAATTCAAGTCCTTTTGTGAAAATAGATACTTTAAATTTTTATGGTCTGAGAACACTTCAAAGTGTTCTCCATATAAATAGTGCCTCCAAGTCCTTAGAGCAAAAACCACTGCTACAAGCTCCAAGTCATGTGTAGGATAGTTCTTTTTATGAATCTTCAATTGCCTTAACCCATAAGCAACCAAGTACTTCATGCGACGCATCACAATATACAGCGTAGTCAAGTCCCTTCTCCGGTTTAATCAGAATAGGTACACTGCTCAGTCTCTCTTTCAAGGTATGAAAGGTGAACTGACAACCATCGATCCACACGAACTTGACTCCCTTTCGCATAAGGCATGTCATAGGCGCTGTAAGCCTAAAGAAATCTCTCACAAATAACTGATAGTAACTCGCCAAGCCTAAGAAGCTCCGAATCTCAAATACATTCTTCAGCCTCTCCCAACTCATCACCACCTCTATCTTGGAGGAGTCCACTGCCACTCCATCTTTCGAAACCATATGCTCCAAAAACTTTACCTCGGGTAACCAAAACACACACTTAATGTGCTTCGCATATAACCGATGCTCCCGCAACAACTATAGAGCAATCTGAAGATGCTCCTCACGCACCTCCTTAGATGGTGAATAGATAAAGATGTCATCCACAAACACTACCACAAACCTATCGACGTGCGAGTGGAAGATATGGTTCGTGAGGTCCATGAACGTCACCGGTGCTTTAGTTAGTCCGAATGGCATGACTAAAAACTCTAAGTGCCCATATCAAGTGCAAAAAGCGGTCTTTGGGATATCCTCCTCCTCGACCCTCAACTAATGGTAGCCCAACCTCAAGTCGATCTTCAAAAAATAACACGAACCCTTCAGTTGGTCAAATAAATCATCGATACAGAGCATAGGGTACTTGTTCTTAACGGTGACATGGTTCAACTTATGGTAATCTATACAAAGACGCAAGAACTTATCATTCTTCTTTGTAAACAACGTCGGTGCTCCCCAAGGTGACACACAAAGACGAATAAAATCCTTGTCCAACAACTCATGTACTTGCACTTTCAACTCTAGCAACTCGGTCGGTGTGGTATAAAGGCATAAAAATGGGGGTGGTTCCTAGAATAAGGTCAATGGAAAACTCCACTTCCCGTCGGGAAAGAAGCTCAAACAGATCGGTTGGGAAAACATTCGAAAACTAACAAACCATAGGAGGAAACTCTCCATGAGTCGAACAAGTCTCACTCATAGATAAGGCTATGAAAAGGAGGCTGAGACTGCCTCCGTGCCGTGAATAAAAAGGTCAAGGCACCAAATCGTCATCTCGGTTGCCCATAAACTAGAAGGAAGCACCCTCTAGCGGACAAATAAACAGTTGGCGTCGATCACAGACGATGAACGTATGAAAGGTGATCAACCAATTCATCCCTAGGATAATATCAAAAGGGGCCATATCGAGCATAATAAAATCAAATATTAGATGGCGATCAGCGATCTCCATCTAACAGGCCCTACACACGTCTCAACATGGCAGCCCCACCAATCAACGTCTCTACACACAAGGTGCAACCTAATACGTCTACCTCCAACTCCAATGCAGATGTAAATGCAGATAAGATGAATTAATGCGATGCTTCCATGTCTATAAGAACACTGGCTCAAGAACGGTACACTAGGAAGGTACCTCGGATGAACGATGGGCTGGCAGCGACATCTAGCACAACATGTGCCACTGAAGCGCTGGGCTCTACGAGGGCATACACCTGTCCCTGGTTCTTCCCACTGTTTCCCCTAGTCCCGGGCAACCTCACCGACTAGGCTGAGGTGGCCCCTCCTGCTGTTCTAGCTGACAGCACTCTCGACTGCTATTGTGATGGCCCGTAGCTCTGTCGTCCCTGCGATGCCTGCCCTGGCTATGTTTCCAGAGCACTCTGTGCATTCCCTTCCTAAGAGCAGTCTCGACAAATGTGGCCTGCCTGACCACACTAAAAACAAAAGAGTGGGGCCCTCCCTTGGGTTTGACTCTGCTCCTGTTGTCCTCTCTGCTGGCAATCCCTAGCATGATGTCCTGGCTATCTGCATATGTAACATACTATCTTTCGGCGTTTTAAACGCTCAAATGATCGCATAGATAGCGTAGGTGCCGACTGTGGCTACGGCTGTGATCTCATGGGATAAGAACCCGATCCTCCTGACTTTTGCCTCTTCGTCTGATGTGTTGGAGCGAAAAAAAAAAATTTGAACCGACGCCGTGACCGTAAAAAACGACGTATGCGTTTTTCATGAAAACTAAGAATTATATTAATCTTAATAGTATAATACCTTTATGAAACTTGTCGAAAAGTTTCAAAAAGTCCTGAATATGTTGAAGACGACCTCGCAACCTTTTCACGTATGTCCCGAACGCACTACGACGATCACGGTGTGTGGGCACCGATACCGATCGAAGAGTCCTCCCTCTATTGGTTTCTTCTCACACACTTCTCTCCAAGAATGAAAAAATTAATTGCCAAAAAGAGAGAGGGGGTGGTGGCTATTTGGTTAGGAGATTAGGATTTTTTGGGTTTTATATAAATAAAGCCTCCTTTTGATATATTTCTCCATATATCAAAGATAACGTTTAGTATATATATTCTCTTTCCTAAAATTAAGCAAGAGATATATACCTTCCATAAAACCAAATTTCCACCCCCTTATTAGGGCCGGTCACCTATGGAGTAATCCCTAGGTGTGCCAAAAATCAAAAACGCCCCTCATTATTCAATTTAATCCCTGAATGTCCCCGGTGGTAAAATCGACATTTTAATTAAATTAAATAATAACCGAAACCAATAAGAAAAGTATCCGTGCATGTAGTGGGCTACGTGAGGGATCACGAAGAAGTATAGGACTTAGGCTAACCGTACGAGAAAATCGGATATCCCTAACTCTGTCCCCGAGCTAGATCCTTTCTCGCACGAACCAGAACGTATTCCACTAAAAGTCCTGACTGAACTTCCGGCCCTAACTCAAATTATGTCTTTGAGTTTCCAATTATCAAATGCACTGAATTCTCCCCACGTTTAAGATATGAATTCCCGATAAATAAATTAGGTTAC
>JAULJZ010168626.1:0-24895 GCA_032270985.1 Heliamphora pulchella
TACCGCACCAGTGGCAGCTACTGGTGCCTGAAAAAGAGAAGCAGGAATAAGAATAAAGTACAGAATATAATAACAAGGCATAGGAAGAGATACTCACTGGCAAGGGAACGAATGCAACCCCAGCTGCACGTAAGCCTGCATCTTGCTGGCAGACAAGGGTTCGCAGGCTGCTCACCACCAGCATGAGACGATTCTGCCAAACCTGATCCGTTTGTTAGGAAATAAAATAGAACTGACCAATCTACGAATAAAGAAAGACGAAAAGAAAATAGTGAGAAAAGAGTCAAACCTAGGCGTGCTCTGGCTGAAATTCTGGGGCTGGAGGAACCGGGACGGGGATATCAAAAGGATACCTAGCAATGAAGGATGACACCGTCCAAGGTACCTCAACAGCCCCAATCCCAACTCCACCAGCAGCTTTAGCAGCAGCTCCAGCAGCGGCACCAGCAGCACCAATATCAGCAGCCTCTGGTGCCTGTCCTCGCGTCCTATCACCTGGGGCAATCGGACCGGGTCGTAATGGACCAAGTGGATGGGCCCAGGCCCAGGCAGGATAATCCCCCTCAGCAACCAGTAACTCTACAGCATGAGTCCCCACCAGTTCAAGGAGAAGGTCGACCCGGCTTTGATCCTCGGTCCGACGCGTACAGGCTAGAGGAACCACTGGGATCCGGAAGTAATCCAGGCCGAGCGATTGGTGAACCACTCGCTCTCCTAGATAGTACTCCTGCCTAAATGGGCTCTCCAACAGGATATGCCTCGCAGCAATGTCTCGACTGCGCATCAAATCCGCGCCGGCTCGATTCTCTACCCCCCTCTAGACATCCTAGTGGACCCGCAACAATTCAAAGTACAAAACAATGCAAAGAACAATAAGCCATACAGTGTGATGAACAGTGCCGTGAACAGTGTAATGGGCAGTGCAGCGAATAGTACAGTGAACACTACAGTAAGATGCATAACGCAGTGTACAGAATAATAAGCAGTAAATAAAGATACCTGGTTAACGGTCAGTCGGTCCAAAGACACCCGGAATCGGTCAAGGTCCTTCCCTCCGGCGTTCTTCCCCTTCAGCCCTCGGGACCACCAGGCTGCACGGGGAATAACCAGAGGGTCTGCCGCAAAGTTCGTTGGGACAGGAAGCCCAAGGAACTCATAGGTCCACAGCTGCAAAGAAGAAGATGTCGACAAGCAGATAATAACGGCTAAAGGAAATAAATGGAGAACTGCAGAAACTAAATTATACCTCCTAGACCCTCCAGTATCCCCCGATGCTAAGCTCCTGGGAGAACAGGGTCAAGGTTCGCATAAAGCTATAGAGAGTATCCAGAGCAGCACCTCCCCAATCATACGATGCAACCCGGTCAAGACGAGCCAGGCCGCCCAAGTAATACAAATGTACAGTATTCTCCTTGTTCGAAAATAAGGAGGTATCGAACATATACATCAAGAAGCCTCAGGCGACCCACTCGTAGTGGTGAGGCTCGGTGCACTGGAAATGTCTGAACCGCTCGAAGAACCAAGTATATCTGACTCTGTCGCGATCCATCTGAGCAGGAACGACCTCGAGGAAGTACAGCAGTGCGTCGGTCGACTGGGATATAGACGGATCAAACGAGATGGGAGGTCTTCCAACCCGGATACCGGTAATAAGTGCAAAATTCAGAGACGTCAGAGTAGCCTCGAAAGTGATGAAATGAAAGGTGTTGGTGGTATCCCACCATCGCTCGGCCAAGGCAGTCAACCATACCCGGTCATTGCTCGTCCTACCCAACAGGGGTATGAAGCGAGCAAAATCAGAGGCATCGATGTTAGTCCAACTAGGAGCGGGGAGGACATCATACTACTCCAACACCTCCCCGGAGGCTGAACCTCCGAAGTCTCAGATATAGTGACCAACCTGTAAAGAAGAGAGAAACAAAGGATACATAAAGAGCAGATCAAACACATGACACGTGCAGCAGATAACCCTAATAAATCAAGCAAATCATTCAAACCATAGGTGACGATCCTTCGGTTGTTTTCAAGCCCTAGAAAACTAGGCACCCTAACCCTAGGTTAGTGATTTATGCATATCCTGGTAATCCTAAGTCTTGGTTCATCAGGCGAACTTTTATCATTTTGTGTCAATCATTCTTTCTAAAAAAAGAAAACAAAAAAAAAAAAAACAAAACGAAAAAAAAAACAATAAAAATCTTCCTAAAATTTCTAGGATTTTATAACATTGTTTTAGAAATTTTTGTAAAATTTCTAGGATTTTCAAAATTTTCTTCAAATTTTAGTATTTTCTAAATATTTTATTAAAATTCTTGGATTTTCTTAAAATATTTCTAAAAATTTCTAGAATTTTCTTCAAATTTCTAGAATTTTCTAACATTGTCTTAAAATTTTTCTTCAAATTTTTAGTATTTTCTAAACATTTTCTTCAAATTTCTAAGATTTTCTTAAAATTTTTCTAAAAATTTTCGAAGTTTTCTTCAAATTTCTAGTATTTTCTAACCATTTTCTTAAAATCCTTTGATTTTCTTAAAATTTTTCTAAAAATTTTTAGAATTTTCTTCAAATTTATAAAATTTTCTAAAAAAAAACCTTCCTAAAAGTTTTTTTTTCTAATTTTCTAGATTTTTGAAAAAAGTCCCTTAAATTTCTAGACTTTTTGAAAAATTTTCCCCAAATTTTAGGATTTTGACAAAATGGTCCCTAAATTTTCTAGATTTTCTAAAAATCACCCCTTTAGTTTTCTTTAAAAAAAAAGTAAAATAATAATAATAATAATAATAATAATAATAAAAATAAAAATATATATATTAAATTTGTCCCAAATTTAAAGATTTTTGACAAAATTCTCTCTAAAATTTTAGAATTTTTGAAAATTTTTCTCGAAAACAGAAAACAAAATTTTCCCCTTAATTTTCTTATGGTTTCCTAAAATTAAAAATAATTATAGCCTTTTACTTTTAAAATAATTGCCCATTTATTTGTTCGTTCAAATCTAAATGCCCTACTGATTTAATTTCCATCGCATAAATACCTAAACCAAACTCAAATTCCAATCATTAAATTACACCATCACCAATAATCGTCATCATCATCCAACAAACACATAAAGATAAATCATCATTCATCATCATACTCAGATCACATCATCATATGAGGGATCCCATGCATCTACGTTTGAGATATACTATGCCCGAGTAATAAAACAGTAAGAACATGATACATACCGATGGACGCCGGCGAGTATAGACACCCAAATTTGACCTTGCTTAATCTTTGGTGAATCCGATGATGAAAACAACTGGAATAGTGCTTCAGTTCGATCATCGAGAAGTGATCCAAGTTCGATATTTGAACCTAATTGTCAAAATCGTCAAAACCAATGAAATTATGTTGAACCACCTATAACTTGTTACGCAAGTAATTCCAACATGACGGCCTCCAACTTCAGCATGGCGACTGCCAACTCCAACATGGCGACTACCAGTAGAATCTTCTGGAAGCTTCTTTTGATGCGGCGACCGCCATGTTCATACCCTGCGGCCGCCAACTCCAAAAATTCTAAAGTGTCCCAGAACGTGTTAGCATCTCATTGGTGGAAGAATTCTATAAATATTGTACCTCTGGTACGTTTTCGATGACAGAAAATTAGTGAAAGGTTTAGTGAGAGAAGCTTTGCCGAGTTGCCGAGCAATTTCAAGTCCCGGCGCCAAACCCCTGCCGAAATACCGAGATCCGAACCTCCGACGCCTACATTGAAGCCTTGCATGGATCACCACCCGAGGATTGGACCATTGAGGCACATTTTCGACTTGAGGATTCTCCGACAATCTAGGTACCTTGTTTGGATTCTCGATCCTTCTAACTCCATTTTTTCTCTTTTGGAGTGATCGGATTAAATTCATTTTAATTTGTGTAATTTTTTCATTTGAATAATTAATCTTGCTTCTTACTTACTTTCTTTCATCTAGTTTAATCTCTTTTTTTTTTAATTGCTTAGTTTACACTTTTACACTAAGCACATTATCTTTTTTTTTAATTAATTCATTAAATAAGTGCTAATATATTTGGCAATTACAACTTACAATATTGTTAATTGTTATTATCAATGCACTAATATTCATGTGAATATAATTGTTAATATTATATTCATATTTTCTAATAATTGCTTGATTATTCTTCATTTTCTTTGTTTTATTTTCATTTTCATTTTTTTTTCTTTTCTTCTAATGTTAGTTCAATTTCTTTTAGTATTTCTTTCTCTTTTCTTTTCTTTCTATTTTTATTGCATTTATCTTCTTGTAATAGTTAGTTCAATGTAACATTTTAATGTTCTAGCATTTATTATCTTTATTTCATTTTAGTTAGTTTAATTTCTTTTTACTAACACTTTATTTCATTCCAATTTCTCTTCTTGTAACATTAATACTAATGTTCTATTTATTTTCTTTTAGCTAAATGTTCATTTTATAACTTTTATTTTTTTTTATTTTTTTTAATGGTAGTGTAGTTCTATTCTCTAGTATTTTGTTAATTAGTATTTATTTTTCTTTTAAAAGCTCCATTTTCTTTTTTTTTTTCCCTATAGTTTTATTTTTCTTTTATAACATGTACTTTATTTTTATTCTTTTATTTTGTTAAACTCAAAAATCACAAAAATCCATTTAAACTATATTTCTTTTCTAAGAGTAATTTTCTTCTCTTTTTTTCTTTTTATTTTATTCTATCTCTTTTAAAAAAATGCAAAAGTGGATAGGTAGATTGTTCTTTTGTTAATAAGCATTTTCTAATATTTTTCATCTTTGCATAAGTTTCTTTTATGAACTTTCTTTTTTAGGATTCTTTTTATGTATATTTTTGTTTTACATTTCTCATTTCTTTTATTAATTTATCATGTTAACTTTAATGCATGTTTTAGTTTCTTTACTTGAAAGTATGTTTAGGATAGTTTAATTTATCTTTTGTAACAAATCATGTTTAGGTAGTTTTAACAACTTTTTGCATATTTTTGCTCTTTCATTCAAATCATGATAGATTAGTTTTTTTTTTATACATAAATGTTGCATGAGAGAGTGTTCCATGTATCATATAGTTAGAAATTGTACGCTATAGGACTTAGGATTTTACCCCATTTATTTATTTTGATTTGGAGTGCTATGTACATATATTATGTATATTTCATATTTGATTTTAGATGTTCCCTTTTTGCCTTCATTTTCTTTATTTGTATGCATTTGAGAAATTCTATTAAAGAACCAACGATGATTAATAGAGGCCAACCTTATGGTTGGTCAAACGGGGTGCCTAATACCTTCCCTGATTCGTACCTTAGCCCCTTAGCCCCTGAGCCCTCTTTCTCTAATTAAATGTTTTAAAGATCAGTAGTCATTTTTTTTGTTTTTTATAATTTTTTCTCAAAAATCAAGTGGCGACTCCATTTTCGACAAAAAGGGTTTTTTAAATTTTGTTTTCAAGGTATTAAAAGATTTTTCTAAACATTCTTTAAATTCCTTATTTTGAACATTTTCTAAAAATCCCTAAATCCCAACGTCACAGTATTTTCTAGCGTCTCAATTGGGGACTGGTTTATAAAATCAAATAAGAGGGCTAGATTTGAAAACACCATTGGTTCTTAATAAAAAATTCTCATTTGTATTCTCGCATGCATATGCATTGTTCTTCAACCCCCCTGCCTGGTCGACCTGATGCTCTGAACGTTTATCCGTTTCGGAGATTGTTGGGAAGGCGAGCAACCCTTACTGACTGTACGCTATCATAAGTGCAGTAAAAGAGTTCGGGCGTACTGTTTAACCATGTTTTTCATGGGAGGTATATACCCGGCTCTATTCAGAAGGTACCTTGTTCAATTAACCAAAATTGGCCTTTTGTATATAGTGAACTTAGAATCCCCCATTAGGTGCCACTAACCCTGGTAGGATTATGTTTTTTTTTTTTTAATTATTGTATGTTTTGTTTGCGTATTGTGATGATTATTTTGTTTGGGCTTAAGCTAGTTCATTTCCCGAGTTTGGCCCAAGTTTTTCGTTATCCTTTGATTAGGTTAGCTTTTCTCTCGGGTTTTTACCCGGACTTTGTCTTCCACCATATTTGGTTCTTATGCCATAGTTTTCTTCTCGGGGTCCTGCCCGTGTTTCATTTAAAGCCTCTAGGATAGTTTCTCTCCTCTAGGTTCTTCCCGGGTCGTTGGTTTCCTCCTCCTCGACATAGGCTCGTTTCTTTTAAACCCTTGTCATACCCGTGAGAGTTAGTTCTTTACTGTTATAAAATTTTTAGGTCGAACCAGTTCAGTCAGCATAGCATTGTTTTTTTTCACCGGAGTGCTGTCCGTTTTAGACAAATCTTTCCCTTAGAATTTAGAGTATCCCCTTCTTTGCCATCATTCTGTTTTTCGGGTCGTCTTGTTGTTACGCTGCTAGTATGAGCCCGGTAGGGGCATTGTTTTTGCTTCAGTGATTATCTGCTTATGATTTTTTGTTTCAAAAATCTGGGATGTCTGCTATCTTTCGTCAGAATTCTTGTCTAGGAAGTGCTTTGATACTAGTTATTTTGCATCTAGCAATTCAGGTTTTCATCGGGTCTAGATCATTGAGCCAAAAAGATTACAATCGACTCGCATTTGGGCAAGATCAGTGTTAGGTAGACTCTATAGAATATCTGAACCGCCAGCTGAGTCATCGAAAATGACAGAGAACGAAGTTAACTTGACAGCTCTGATGAGAGCTATTACTGAGATATAGAGAGCTGTGGAGCAGCAGACTCAAGCTCAAAACCAATGCCAGGCGCAGGTCCGGGCAATTCAGGCTTGTATGCCCGTTATGAATGGACAGCCAGAGGATACAAATGAGAATGGCAAAAACTTCTGGGACGATAACCAAGGACAGGAGGCACCGCAAGTTGTTGTGCTGCCTCGGGATCCCTGCCCGGTGGTGGTAGAAAAAGAGAACACTGCACAGTTTAGAGAATCTGCACTGGCTGAGAAAATTGATCAAATGGAGAAGGTCTTTAGAAAGGCCAATGGAGTTGAAGAATATATGCTCAATGTAGGGGGCCTCTGCCTGTTTCCAGACGCTAAGCTCCCAGATAAGTTTAAAATACCCGACATGGAAAAATTCAACGGAACCGGAGATCCCAGAATTCATCTCCGAATGTATGTTGGTTCCATGTCGCCAATGGGAATGGATGACCAACTGAAGGCCCAGCTCTTTCACCGATCTCTTTCTAGGGCAGCCCAAAAATGGTTCCTCTCCCTCGATGTAGCAAAGACCCAAACCTGGGATGACATAGCTATGGTATTTGTCAATCAGTATAGCTATAATATCTAGCTAGATGTAACCACTCGAGAGCTGGAGACCACTCGTCAAGAAAGCAAAGAGTCATTTGTGGACTTTTTGACCAGGTGGAGAGCAAAGGCAGCTAAAATGACAAATCGACCAACAGAAAGGGAACATGTGAGAATTTTAGTCAAGAATCTACAGCCCCCCCGAAACGTTAGCTAATCACACAGCCGCTCTCCACGTTCGAGAAGTTGTTTGATGCTGGCGTTCAGATAGAAGATGCAATCTAGTCTGGTGATATCGAGGAGGTCGAGCCGAACCAAAAGCCGAGAAGACCTTACCCATCCACTAACCCTGCATCTCGCTCTAATGATGTGGATTTGCTAAACCCCCAATCAGATCGATCAAATTCTTCACCTTCATTACCTTCTCCCAGAAACAACCAGCCGTCGCAGCTGAAAAAGCCAAGGAGAATTTTCGCTCCCCTTAGTATTTCTCTGACCACGGCCATGAATCGACTTGTCGAGAAAGGACTGATAAAGTTTCTTGATCCAATGCCGCCTCCTAACCCTTTATCGCTACTCTACGATCCCACCTTATATTGCTCATTCCATCAGAGCCATGGACACCCAACCGACAACTGTCTGAAACTCCGCCATGACATTTAGGATCTCATTGACAATAAGGTCATTCCACCTTCATCCGCACCGAATGTCATAGCTAGTTTTTAAATTCTTCTATTTTGCATGATTTAAGTCTCGAGTCATGTCAAAGTCTTGTTAGTTTTTGCTTTGTTCTGATCAGTTGGATGTCAAGTTTGAGGGCACGTCTATCTGTGCACCCTTTTCTTTTGTTTTTAATTTTATAATCTCTGCTCTCTTTGATATCCAATGAAATAAATGAAGATTCTGATTATTCTGCTTTGCTTAATTAGACAGAAATTACCTCATGATTTGGTGGACAGCCGTAGACCAATCAACAAAACATCTAGATGGTCCATAATGGTCAAAGTCATAAAAAGGGATCGGCCACTACGAACACTACCAAGTGATATCTCTAAAGAGAGATATTGTCTTCAAGCTGCCTCAGTAGTGCATATCGCGTAAAAAGGATAATAGACAGAGACAGCAGCGTTGTGCCCTTCCAAAACCAGTTTCTGTAGTAGATTTACCTTCTCTATTAGCCAGATCTGAAAAGAGATAAAAAAATGTAAGAATTGAGAGAAATCAGCAAAAGGAGAGATGTGTGATAGTGAAAAAGGAGAGAAAAGTGGTAAAATTCGAGAGAAATTAGCAAAAGGAGAGAAGAACGGTAAAATTCGATAGAAATTAGCAAACTGAGAGCAGAACGGTAAAAATCAACAAAAATCGACAAAATGAGAGAAGAGCGGAGATAACGAGAGATTTGAGTTTCGCCTTGGAGAAGAAGAGAACTACTGGCAAAAGACGCGGTTACACCCCGATGGATAGCATCTAGATCAATTAGGGTCTCAGCCAAAACTAGGGGCACAGAGTCTTTTTCTGCCCTTCTTTGCTCAGCAATGTCTACCAGAATAGTGCTAAACCGGCCGTCTTAGGAAACCAGAAGGCACTGAACTCCCATGGGACGAGACTAAGAATGACGGTGAACTCCTCTACAGTGGGGCATAACTCTTCAAAACCAAAGCAGAAAAAATGAGCCCATCAATCTTGAATGCTGTGTAGCAGCCCTCAGCAATAGTTCGTTGATCCGAGCCGTGGTGCAACAGGTAAACTTCTTTCAAATCCCAGTCATATGCGACGCGTTGTTTAGGTTCTAGGTTCGTAAGAGGACCCTTAGGTTCCCTAAGCCTTAGTGCGCCAGAAAAATCTTTTCAGCCCTAGAAGACTAGGCACTATAAGCCCTGGTGCACCAAACAAATCCTTTAAACCCTAGGTTCATGTGCGAGTGACGATCCTTAGGTTTTTTTCTAAACCCTAGTCCATAAGGCGTCTAGGTCTTAAATCCGTAAGATTTCTTAGGTTTTTTTCAAACCTTAGTCCATAAGACGTCTAGGTCTTAAGTACATAAGGTGTCTTAGATTTTTTTCCAAACCCTAGTTCATAAGACGTATAGGACCTAAGTTCATAAGGTGTCTTAGATTTTCTTTAAACCCTAGTCCATAAGGTGTCCTTGTCCTAAGTCCATAAGGTGTCTTAGATTTTCTCCAAACCAAAGTTCATAAGGCGTCTAGGTCTTAGTCCATACTGTCTCTTAGATTTTCTTCAAATCCTAGTTCATAAGGCGTCTAGGTTCTAAGTTCATAAGGTGTCTTAGGTTTTCTCCAAACCCTGGTTCATAAGGCGTTTAGGTTCTAAGTCCATAAGTGTCTCAGGTTTTCTTCAAACCTTAGTCCATAAGGTGTCTAGGTCCTAAGTCCATAAGGTGTCTTAAGATTTCTTCAAACCCTAGTCCATAAGGCGTCTAGGTCCTAAATCCATAAGGTGTCTCAGGTTTTCTTCAAACGCTAGTCCATAAAGGCGTCTAGGTCCTAAGTCCGTAAGGTGTCTTAGGTTTTCTTCAGACCCTAGTTCATAAGGCGTCTAGGTCTTAAGTCCATATGATGTCTTAGGTTTTCTCCAAATCCTAGTCTATAAGGCGTCTAGATCCTAAGTCCGTAAGATGTCTTAGGTTTTCTTCAAGCCCTAGTCCATAAGGCGTCTAGGTCCTAAGTCCATAAGGTGTCTTAGATTTCTCCAAACCCTAGTCCATAAGGCACCTAGCTCCTAATTTCGTAAGTGTCTTAGGTTTTCTTCAAGCCCTAGTCCATAAGGTGTCTAGTTCCTAAGTCTAGAATGTGTTTTAGGATTTCATCAAACCCTAGTCCGTAAGGCTTCTAGGTCCTAAGTCAATAAGGTGTCTCAGGTTTTCTTCAAACCCTAGTCCATAAAGGCGTCTAGGTCCTAAGCCCATAAGGTGTCTTAGGTTTTTTTCAAACCCTAGTCCATAAGGCGTCTAGGTCCTAAGTTCGTAAGGTGTCTTAAGTTTTCTTTAAACCCTAGTCCACAAGGGGTCTAGGTCCTAAGTTCATAAGGTGTCTTAGGTTTTCTCCAAACCCAAGTCCATAAGGCATCTAGGTCCTAAGTCCGTAAGGTGTCTTGGTTTTCTTCAAACCCTAATCCATAATGCGTCTAAGTCCTAAGTTCGTAAGGTGTCTTAGGTTTTCTTCAAACCCTAGTCCATAAGGCATCTAGGTCCTAAGTCCATAAGGTGTCTCAGGTTTTCTTTAAGCTCTTGCCCATAAAGGCGTTTAGGTCCTAAGTTCGTAAGGTGTCTTAAGTTTTCTTCAAACCCTAGTCCATAAGGCGTCTAGGTCCTAAGTCCATAAGGTGTCTTAGGTTTTCTCCAAACTCTAGTCCATAAGGCGTCTAGGTCCTAAGTCCGTAAGGTGTCTTAGGTTTTCTTCAAACCCTAGTCCATAAGGCGTCTAGGTCCTAAGTCTATAAGGTGTCTTAGGTTTTCTCCAAATCCTAGTCCATAAGGCGTCTAGGTTCTATGTCCGTAAGATGTCTTAGGTTTTTTTCAAACCCTAGTCCATAAGGTGTCTAGGTCATAAGTCCAGAAGGTGTCGTAAGATTTTTTTAAACCCTAGTCCATAAGGCGTCTAGGTCCTAAGTGCATAAGGTGTCTCAGGTTTTCTTCAAACCCTTGTCCATAAAGGCGTCTAGGTCCTAAGTCCGTAAGGTATCTTAGGTATTCTTCAAACCCTTGTCCATAAGGCGTCTAGGTCCTAAGTCCGTAAGGTGTCTTAGGTTTTCTCCAAACCCTAGTCCATAAGACGTCTAGGTCCTAAGTCCGTAAGGTGTCTTGGATTTTCTTCAAACCCTAGTCCATAAGGCGTCTAGGTCCTAAGTCCGTAAGGTGTCTTAGATTTTCTCCAAACTCTAGTTCATAAGGCGTCTAGATCCTAAGTCCATAAGGTGTCTCAGGTTTTCTTCAAACCATAGTTCATAAGGTGTCTCGGTCCTAAATTCGTAAGGTGTCTTAAGTTTTCTTCAAACCCTAGTCCATAAAGCGTCTAGGTCCTAAGTCCATAAGGTGTCTTAGGTTTTCTCCAAACTCTAGTTCATAAGGCGTCTAGGTCGTTAGTCCATAAGGATCTTTGGTTTTCTTCAAATCCTAGTCCATAAGGCGTCTAGGTCCTAAGACCATAAGGTGTCTTAGGTTTTCTCCAAATCCTAATCCATAAGGCGTCTTGGTCCTATGTCCACAAAGTGTCTTAGATATTCTCCAAACCCTAGTCCATAAGGCGTCTAGGTCCTAAGTCCATAAGGTATCTCAGGTTTTCTTCAAACCCTAGTCCATAAGGTGTCTAGGTCCTAAGTCCAGAAGATGTCTTAGGAATTCTTCAAACCCTAGTCCATAAGGCGTCTAGGTCCTAAGTCCATAAGGTGTCTCAGGCTTTCTTCAAACCCTAGTCCATAAAGGTGTTTAGGTCCTAAGTTGAGAAAGTGTCTTAGGTTTTCTTCAAACTCTAGTCCATAATGCGTCTAGGTTCTAAGTTCAAAAGGCGTCTTAGGTTTCTCAAGCCTTAATGTGCTAGGCATCCTATGTTCCAAGCCCTAGTACGCTAGGCAAATCTCTCAAAGCCCTAGTGCGCTAGGCATCCGAGTGTTTAGGTCTTGACTCGACCTATTAATTCATGGATATCCCTCTTGGTCAAGATAGTTTTATGCCTTGACTTGGCTTTTAATTATTTCTATCTCACACCTCTTCCCAAATTTAATTCGGGATCTCTCCGATAAGATTTACTTTAAGCCGTAGCTTGGTTTTTAATCCCGCTTTCGTTAATTTAATCTAAGTCATAACTCTATCCCGCACCTCGTCCCGAATTCTTAAAGTCTTAACTCGACCTATTAGTTTAATATTTTTTTCGTCGGTCCTCCTCATGATCTTAAACTGACTCGTTGGTCATCTTCATGACCCTAAACTAACTCGGCGGTCCTTCTCACGGCCTTAAACTGACTCGTTAGTCCTTCTTATGACTCTAAATTGACTCGTGGTCCTCCTCATGACCCTAAACTGATTCGGTCATTTTCACGATCTTAAACTAACTCGTGTTTGCATTACACTATACCTATCTACATCATGTTAGCATTTGTTCATGTTAGCATCTGCATCATGTTTCTTATCTTGCATTTTTGTATTTTGCCGTAGGAACTACGTTCTGGTCTGACCCCTAGCAAAAGAGGTACGTAGGCAGCTCGATAAAAATTCGAGTACGACCAACATCATATGCATGCTTGTATGTTTGTGGCCTAAGATTGACGGCTCGGTCAAATGGATGTTATCTCTAGATCTTTGATATAACTTGCTCTACGCGTTGCTACGCAAGTTATATCAAAGTGGGGCAACTGTAGACATCCCAATTTGACCCAGCCTAATCTTAAGTGAATTCGATGTTGAAAAAAATTAGAATAGTGCTTCAGTTCGATCATCGGGAAGTGATCCAAGCCCGGTATTTGAACCCAATTTTTAAAATCGTTAAAACCAATGAAATTATGTTGAACCACCAATAACTTGTTACGCAAGTAATTCTAACATGACGGCCTCCAACTTCAACATGGCGGCCGCCAACTCCAACATGGCGACCGCCAACTTGCATTATGGGGACCCCCAGTAGAACCTTCTGGAAGTTTCTTTTGATGTGGCGACCGCCATGTTCATACCTAGCGGCCGCCAACTCCAAAAATCCTGACGTGTCCCAGAACGTGTCAGTATCTCATTGGTGGAAGAATTCTATAAATACCGTATCTCTGGTATGTTTTCGAGGATAGAAAATTAGTGAGAGGTTTAGTGAGAGAAGCTCTGCCGAGTTGCCGAACAATTCCGAGTCCCGACGCCGAACTCTTGCCGAAATACCGTGATCTGAACCTCCGACGCTTACATTGAAGCCTTGCATGAATCACCACCCAAGGATTGGACCATTGAGGCCCATTCCCGACTTGAGGATTCTCCGACAATCTAGGTACCTTGTTTAGATCCCCGATCCTTCTAACTCTATTTTTTTTCTTTTGGAGTGATCGGGTTAAATTCATTTTAATTTATGTATTTCTTTCATTTGAATAGTTAACCTTGCTTCTTACTTACTTTCTTTCATCTAGTTTAATCTCTTTTTTTTAATTGCTTACTTTACACTTTCGCACTAAGTACATTATCTTTTTCTTTAATTAATTCATTAAATAAGCGCTAATATATTTTGGCAATTATAATTTACAATGTTGTTAATTGTTATTATCAATGCACTAACATTCATGTGAATATAATTGTTAATATTGTATTCACATTTTCTTATAATTGCTTGGTTATTCTTCATTTTCTTTGTTTTATTTTCATTTCTTTTATTTTTTTCTAATGTTAGTTCAATTTCTTTTAGTATTTCTTTCTCTTTTCTTTTCTTTCTATTTTTGTAGCATTTATCTTTTTGTAATAGTTAGTTCAATGTAACCTTTTAATGTTCTAGCATTTACTCTCTTTATTTCATTTTAGTTAATTTAATTTCTTTTTACTAACACTTTATTTCATTTCAATTTCTCTTCTTGTAACATTAATACTAATGTTCTATTTATTTTCTTTTAGCTAAATGTTCCTTTTCTTGCTTTTATTTTTATTTTATTTTTTTTCCTTTTCTTTTAATGGTAGTGTAGTTCTCCTCTCTAGCATTTTGTTAATTAGTATTTATTTTTCTTTTAAAAGCTCCATTTTCTTTTTCTTTCCCTATAATTTTATTTTTCTTTTATAACATGTACTTTATTTTTATTCTTTTATTTTGTTAAACTCAAAAATCACAAAAATTCATTTAAACTAGATTTCTTTTCTAAGAGTAATTTTTTTCTCTTTCTCTTTCTTTTTATTTTATTCTATCTCTTTTAAAAGAATGCAAAAGTGGATAGGTAGATTATTTTTTTGTTAATAAATATTTTCTAACATTTTTCATCTTAGCATAAGTTTCTTTTATGAACTTTCTTTTTTAGGATTCTTTTTATGTATCTTTTTGTTTTGTATTTTTCATTTCTTTTATTAATTTATAATGTTAATATTAATGCATGTTTTAGTTTGTTTACTTGAAAGTATGTTTAGGATAATTTAGTTTATCTTTTGTAACAAATCATGTTTAGGTAGTTTTAACAACTTTTTGCATATTTTTGCTCTTTCATTCAAATCATGATAGATTAGTTTTTTTTATACATGAATATTGCATGAGAGAGTATTCCATGTATCATTTAGTTAGAAATTGCACGCTATAGGATTTAGGATTTTACCCCCTTTATTTGTTTTGATTTGGAATGCTATGTACATATGTTTTGTATTTTTCATAGTTAATTTTGGATATTTTTTCTTTGTCTTCATTTTCTTTATTTGTATGCATTTGAGAAATTCTATTAAAGAATCAATGATGATTAGTAGAGGTCAATCTTATGGTTGGGCGAACGGGGTGCCTAACACCTTTCCCGATTCGTACCTTAACCCCCAAATCCTCTTTCTCTGGTTAAACGTTTTAAAGATTAGTAGTTATTTTTTTGTTATTTTTTTATTTTTTCTCAAAAATTAAGTGGCGACTCCATTTTCGACAAAAGAGGTTTTCAAAATTTGGTTTTCAAGGTGTTAAAAGATTTTTCTAAACATTCTTTAAATTTCTTATTTTGAACATTTTCTAAAAATCGCTAAATCCCAACGCCACAGCGAGGCATATGATGGTCAGGCTCCCGGAGCAGAATGTCAGCGCCAACTGCGCCGGCGGGAGGCTTATAGCGTCTCATCCCGCGTGTAACCACGCGGTGAGGTAGTGGAGCATAGGTGTGCGGGTCAAAAGGTGCTGGGTGGCCATCTCCAGCGTCGGGATCTAAGAAATCAGCCACGGCAGCCTCAGCAGCAGCGTCTGTAGCCGCCTTTGCCACAACAGCTGCTCGTGCCTCCTCAGCAACGCGGCGGGAGGCACGTTCCGCCTCAAGCACAAATGCGCCCATCGTAGCAGACGGTAGTGTGGAGGTGACCCTGTTTACAAGAAGGCTGGAAGTCATCCCCCCAAGAGTACCTACGGAGGAACTCCTAGTAGCGGAAGGACCCCTGTGTGCCCCAAGATCGTTATCTCCTTGATCCTGGCCCGCCATGAATAGGAACGGAATCACAAAAAATAGGATAAACATCGTGTGAGAAGCAGGAAGAAGCAAGGAAAGACTAAAGGTGAAGGCACAAAAGCTCAAAAAGCAAGAAAGCAAGGGGAAGCTAAAGGAGAGACGAGTGAGAATTTGAGAAAATGAGAGAGCTAGAGAGAGAGTGAGAAGTAAGCAAATGAGCCACCTCACGCGCCTTAAAAGGACGAATGTGCGCCTGGAGTTGGCGGTCGCCAACTCCAAAGTCAGCGACCGTCGGTTTCCTGAAACACCACAAGACGACCGCCATGTTGGAAGGGGTTTTACCCTGCGGCCGCCATATCCAAAGGGTTTGGACTTGGTGATCACCAGGTTGCCAAAAGTCACGTCGTGTCATACTGCCATTATGATGTTTTGAGGTTCTTAGGGGGCTGTTTCGGGCTTTTTCTTTTTAATGTGTGTTTTGTTTATTTTCTTTTATTATTTTATTTATTTTACTATTTCAATTATTTTCTTTAAAAAAAAAAAATTTCAAAAAACATAAAATTTTGTTTAAAATATTTACTTTACGTGCGTGTTTATAAAATATGGCATTTAGAGCCTTTCAAAAATAATTTTATATTCTCGGAAGTTTCTCAAAAAAAAATAATAATAATAATTCTAAATTTGTGCGTTTTAAACCCTTATCTTTTTGAGGTGTTTTTCCCTTCTGATAAATTTAGTTTTAAGCTATAGCTTGACTTTTAACTCGCGTCCCGTTCCGAACTTTTAGGTTCTAATCTAACTCGACCTATTAGTTCGTGGTTATCCTTCCCGATAAATTTAATTTTAAGCCGCAACTTGGCTTTTAATTATTTTATTTTTATCCCACGCTTCGAATTTTTAGGTCTTAACTCGATCGATTAATTTGATGCATGACTCCTCGGTCCTCCTCATGACCTTAAACTGATTTTTGGGTCCTACTCATGACCCTAAACTGACTCGTTGGTCTTCCTTATGACGTTAAGCTGACTCGGTCCTCCTCATGACTCTAAAGTGACTCGTCGGTCCTCCTCATGACCTTAAACTGACTCGGTTCTCCTCATGACTCTAAAGTGACTCGTCGGTCCTCCTCATGACCCTAAATTGACTCGGTCCTCCTCATGACCATAAACTAACTCCTCAGACCTTCTCATGACCCTAAACTGACTTGTCGGTCCTCCTCATGACACCTCCTCATGACCCTAGACTGACTCGTTTGTCCTCCTCATGACCCTAAACTGACTCGTCGGTCCTCCTCATGACACCTCCTCATGACCCTAAACTGACTCGTCGGCCCTCCTCATGACCCTAAACTGACTCGGTCCTCCTTATGGCCCTAAACTGACTCGTCGGTCCTCCTCATGACCCTAAACTGACTCGGTCCTCCTCATGACCTTAAACTGACTCGGTTCTCCTTATGACCCTAAACTGGCTCGTCGGTACTCCTCATGACCCTAAACTACTCGGTCCTCCTCATGACCTTAAACTGACTCGTTGGTCCTCCTTATGACCCTAAATTGACTTATCAGTCCTTTTACGACCTAAAATTGATTGAAATATTTCTTGCATTATACATGTTTGCATTACAATATACTTGTCATGCATTATATTTCTTATCTTACATCATTGCATTTTGCTCCATGAACTACGTTCTGGTCTGATCTCTAGTAAAAGGGGTACCTAGGCAGCTCAATGAAAACTCGAGTACGACCAACATTATATGCATGCTTGTGTGTTTGTGGCATAAGATTGACGGCTCGGTCAAATGGCTATTGTCTCTAGGTCTTTGATATAACTTGCTTCACGCGTTGCTATGCAAGTTATATCAAAGAGGGGCAACTATAGACACCCCAATTTGACACCGTCCAATCTTAGGTAAATTTGATGAAAATAGGTAGAATAGTGCCTCAGTACGTTCCTCGAGAAGTGATCTAAGCTCGGTTTTTGAACCTGGAACCTTCAAACCAATAAAATTTGCCAAACCATTGAAACTTGTTGCCCGAGTAAAGCAACCGCCAACTCCCACAATGGCGATCGCCATAGAACTTTGTAGAAACCCTAGCCAAACATGGCGACCGCCACATTCTATCACGGCGACTGCCAACTTTTATCATGGTGACCGCCATAGAACTTTGTAGAACCTTTCAAAAACATGGCGACTGCCAATTTGCATTGTGGCGATTGCCAACTCCAAATGACCTGACATGCCTTAGAACGTGGCAGCATCTCATTGGTTGAACTCTATAAATACCATACCTTTGGTACGTTTTCAAGGACAAAAAATGACACGCCCTAAACATCCGGGTCACGCGAAAGTCCACCAAAACACTCATTTAAGGAAAATAGGTTTCACAGTTGATAATCAAAATATAACATTTTGATAAAAAAATTTCCAAGTTCAACTCTCATAAACAGTAAACATGCATTCTCATACATGAATAAGCATATCGCCAAAAGGTGTACAAAACCAGCCTAAACAGGCGTCACATATGTAGGTACATGTCTCAAAAAGGAAAAACTATAGCAAGTCTTCCATCACCTCTGCAACCAGGCCAACTCCACGTGCTCACCTGAAAAAAGTTTTACAGCAAAAATAAATCCCACACCGTGAGCCGAAACCCAATAGAAAAATCGACTGTAAACTATAGTACAGGTCATGCAATCATATGGTGGGAGCGAACTCGACCACAAAAGCTCAAAACAGGTTTTTCTGTAAAAAAAATCATCAGTTTTTCATTGAAAACCACCATTTCCATTCTTAAAACTATGCATATAATCCTGACAAATATCATGCCACAGTTAAGGAAAAGCAGTAAAGCACAACATTCTCCACCCGGGGATACACAACCGAGGAGACACACCAAAAAGTAATCCTATGTACCGACTCTGCCAACTCAAGACAAAGGTAACAACTATAGATTCTCGTCCATTACCCTAGGCCCATAGGCTTGGTAATGAAAATTTCTATACGAAGTCACAGCAACGTAACTGCTCAATTTACGGGTCAAGCCCAAGGGTCCAAAGCACCCACCAACCACTCACTTTACAGGTTTCAACCCGAAGGTACAGAGCACCTACTGCTTAATTTACGGGACATGAGCCAGATGGTACAAAGCACTCAATCACTCAATTTACGGGGACTAACCCGAAGGTACAGAGCACATACGCTGCGCACGTTTTTTGATTTACACCGAGGAGCAATGGAAGCTCAACTCAACCAAACCTACTGTCACGGTACATCTATGGATAAACATTTCAAAATCAACCCACAAGACAGATATACAATACATGTATATAAAAGAGATCCCATCCAGGAATCATGGAGATCAAACAACATATGTAAAAACATATTTTAACCCAAAATATTTTTGAAGTTGAGACTCAACCCCGAGGGCTAGCTCCAAACCTTCAAGAAACACGTTTTCCTAAAACTCCATTTTCAAACCATCCTTTTGAAAACCTCCGGTAACCCTTTTTGAAACCATAGAATCTAGTAAAAACCTTGGATAAACATGCCACGAGGAAAGCTTGGACCAAAACACTTCACTTTCCAAAACAGCCCAGGTTCAGTCGACTGGACTCACCCTCCAGTCGACTAAAAAACACACTGGAAAAGATAACCAAAACAGAATCCATTTCAGTCGACTGACCCCCCAGGTCCAATCGATTGAACCTCCAACAAAATGATCTAGTCGACTGAACCAGCCTGATCACGTTTTTGAGCTACGATTTTGGTTTTTAAATCTCAGATCAAGCCTCAAAAACACCCTTTTTGATACCTAGGAGCATACCCGAGCTCAAGGCTATCATAAAGCCTCGAAAGGAACATTCCTCTTTCAATTTCATCCAACCGAACGCCGAAAATTGGTTTTAACCCAAAATCGAATTTGAAACATAAATCACTTTTCATGCGTTTTTAAATGGTAGAAACACATAGGATTACATGTAGCATCCTCTAATAGTTATACAGTCTAGAATCCTACCTCGGTGAGTTCAAAACTCGATACCTCGATCCACGTGCAAAATCGAGCTTTACCGAAATAAAATTCTGACTGGTGGTTGCGTAGACCACGATGCCGATACTACGAATCAGCAGTTGGTTTATCAAAAATTAAGCCCTGGGCCCCCGAGAAGTTAGAGAGAAGGCAGAGAGAAAACTGGAGGAAACTTGAAGTTAAGTTTTCAAAATATCCCTTTAGAAAATATCAAAATTCAGATATTTATAGGCCTCCAAAATAACTTCTTTTTTAAAAATTTTTGAAATTTGCACGGCAACTCCCTATAACCCTAGAAACCAACCTGCATGCTCAGATAAACTTAAACATGCATCAAAATGAGTAAATCATACATATTTGAAACATATATGTAAACACATCATATATATATGTTAGTCTCAAAAAGAGACGGGTCCGGGTCTCACAACTCTCCCCCCTTAGGGAATTTTGCCCCTGAAATTCACTACAAGGTAACAAAGAAAAATGCTCCGGGTATCCAGCACGCATCTCAGACTCCAGTTCCCATGTAGCCTCTTCAATCCCGTGATGAAGCCATAAGACCTTGACATAGGCAATGGTTCTGCCCCGCAACACTTGCTCCTTTGTGTCAAGAATCTTCACCGGACGCTCCTCATAAGTGGTATCTTCATCCACATGCAGCTCAGCCCAATCTGGCACGTGACGGATCAGGCTCATACCTCTGAAGTATAGAAGCGTGAAACATGTGCACAGATGCTAACTGAGGTGGAAAAGCCATACGGTAAGCAACCTCCCCAACCCTGTCAAGGATCTCAAAAGGCCCAATGAAGCGCGGTGACAGCTTCCCGCTACGACCAAACCTCATCAAATCTCTACGTGGTGAGACTTTCAGAAACACATGATCCCCCACTGCAAAACTCCAAAGGTCGTCTCCTCTGATTTGCATAGCTCTTCTGGCGGCTCTGCACTATCAGTAGGCACTGGCGAATCACAGCAACCTTCTTTGTCGTCTCTCTCACAATGTCTGGTCCCAAGACTGTGGTTTCCCCCACATTTGTCCAGCACACTGGCGATCTACAAGGTCTACCATACAAAGCCTCATACGGTGCCATCCTAATACCGGACTGATAGCTGTTGTTGTATGCAAACTCTACTAACGGTAGATGATCCTCCTACGAACCTCTAAAGTCAAGGACACAAGCCCTCAGCATATCCTCCAGCATCTGTATGGTCCTCTCAGACTGACCATCTGTCTAAGGGTGAAAAGAAGTACTGAACATCAAGTTCGTCCCTAAAGACTCCTGAAGACTCTGCCAAAAGTGCGATATGAAGCACAGGTCTCGGTAAAAAACGATAGCTGTTGTTGTATGTAAACTCTACTAACAGTAGATGATCCTCCCACGAACCTCTAAAGTCAAGGACACAAGCCCTCAGCATATCCTCCAGAATCTGTATGGTCCTCTCAGACTGACCATCTGTCTAGGGGTGAAAAGAAGTACTGAACATCAAGTTCGTCCCTAAAGTCTCCTGAAGACTCTGCCAAAAGTGCGATGTGAAGCACAGGTCTCGGTAAAAAATAATAGATACTGGCACTCCATGCAACCGGACTATCTCCCTGACATACAAACCACTCAGTCGTTCCACCAAATCCCTCACTCAGATGGGGAGAAAGTGTGCAGACTTCGTCAACCTATCAACCACAACCCATACAGCGTTGTGCCCCCTAGGTGATCGAGGAAGTCTTGACATAAAGTCCATCGTGATGTGCTCCCACTTCCACTCAGATATAGGCAACGACTGTAGCAATCTTGTCAGTTTCTGGTGTTCCGCCTTTACCTGTTGACAGGTGAGGCATTAGGAAACAAACTAGATCACATCTCGCTTCATTCCTGTCCAATAGAAATGAGGACGTAGGTCGTGGTACATCTTCGTGCCTCCAGGATGCACTGCAAGACGTGAATGATGGCACTCATGTAGAAGATCGGCTCGGCATGACTCGGGAACAAACAATCTCCCAGCTAATCTCAGGCTCTGGTCTGAACCCACAACCCGTCCTGCTGTATCATCTCCACTAACAACACGATCTCGTATCATTTCCACTAACAACACGATCTCGTATCATTTGAGCCTCCTGGTCCATCCGCTGGACCTCTAGCATGCGTGCAATCAATGCTGGCCGTGAAACTACTGAAAACAAAGTGGCACCCGTCGCTGCCTCTTTGAGATACAAATCAAACTCTCCAACCGCTCCAAGCATGTCCCACTCACGTATAGCCACAGAAGCTAACGACTCGTGAGATTTCCTATTGAGCGCGTTTGCCACAACATTGGCCTTTCCTGGATGGTACTGTAAATAAAAATCATAATCCTCCAACAACTCCATCCATCGTCGTTGGCGCAAGTTCAGGTCCTTCTGCGAAAACAAGTATTTTAAGCTCTTGTGATCGGAGAAAATCTCGAAATGCTCACCATAAAGATAGCGATGCCATGTCTTTAAGGCAAAAACCACGGCTGCCAACTCCAAATCGTGTGTCGGGTAGTTTTTCTCGTGCGTCTTCAACTGCCGAGAACCATAGACTACAACTTTACCGCCCTGCATCAAAACACATCCCAAACCGTCGTGTGATGCATCACAGTACACCGTATACCCTAAGCCTCGCTCTGGAATGATCAACTCTGGTGGACTAGTCAACCTCATCTTTAACTCCTGGAATGCTGACTCACAGGACTCACTCCAAACAAATACAACTCCCTTCCGCGTCAGACGCGTCATCGGTGCAGTGAGTCTAGTAAAGTCCTTCACGAATCGCCGATAGTACCTTGCTAAGCCCAGAAAGCTACGAATGTCAAAGACACTCTTCGGTCGCTCCCAATTTGTCACAGCATCTGTTTTCGACGAATCCACTGCTACTCTGCCTGTCGACACTACATGCCTGAGAAACCTCACCTCAGACATCCAAAACTCGCACTTCTCATACATCGCGTACAAGCAGTGCTCTCTCAAGGTTTGTAGGACGATCCACAGGTGATCCTTATGCGCCTCCATGGTGGGTGAATATATCAGAATATCATCCACAAACACTACCACAAAGCTGTCCAGATAAGGGTGGAAGATCCGGTTCATCAAACTCATGAACGTAGCAGGAGCGTTCGTCAGACCGAACGGTATAACCAGAAACTCGTAGTGACCATAGCGAGTCCAAAAAGCAGTCTTCGCTATGTCCTCATCCCTAATCCTCAGCTAGTGGTATCTTGATCTCAAGTTTATCTTTGAAAAGCAGCTCGAACCCTTTAGCTGATCAAACAAATCATCTATCCTCGGCATCGGATACTTGTTCTTCACTGTCACCTGATTTTGCTTCCGGTAGTCGATACACAAATGCAAAAATTCATCCCTCTTCTTTGCAAAAAGAGCAAGAGCTCCCCGCGGCGAAGTACTCGGACGTATAAATCCTCTGTCAAGCAACTCTTGAAGCTGTACCTTCAGTTCACACAACTCAGCGGGTGCAAAGCGATAAGACAGAATAGATATGGGAGCAGCTCTGGAAACTAGATCAATAGAGAACTCTACCTCCCGGCTCGACGGCAACTCAAACAGATCATCAGGAAAGACATCAGGATAGTCGCACACCATCGGAGGTAACTCTCCTTGAACTCTAACCTCCTCATCCAACATGAGAGCTGAGAAAAGGAGACCCAGGTTGCCCTGGTTCCGCACATCACTGGGCAAAGACATCAAACCCTCATCCGGGTCTCCCACAAAACAGAAACAATCTCCTGTCGGCGTACAAATCGTTACCCTCCATCGATCGCAATCGATAAAGGCACGATAGGTGGTCAGCTAATCCATCCCTAGGATGACATCAAACTCGGTCATGTCTAGAATGATAAAGTCAAACTCTAAACAACGACTGGCGACCTCCAACACGCAAGATCTACAGACAAGACTCAATGTCACATTCCCATTGACTGGGGTCTCTACACTCAAGGTACTACCCAACCAATCCATTGGTAACCCCAATGCAGATGCGAAAGAAGAAGATATAAACGAGTGTGATGCTCTAGTGTCGATAAGAACACTGACCCATGATCTGAAGACTAGAAGAGTACCTCTGATCACAGAGGTGGTAGCAACAGCATCGGGCACTACCGGTGCTCTAGAAGAACTGGGATCTGCAAGAACATACGCTCTGGTTGGTCCACTTAGGCCCTGAACTGTAGACTGTCGACCCGACTGTACTGAAGCTCCTCCCTTTGTAAAACGGGACGTTTGAGCTCTAGGCTGTGAATATATCTGTTTCCTCTGGCCTGATGGAACAGCTGGTGCTCCTGCTGTGCTCTGATTGCTCCCTCATCGAGGACAGTTCCTCCAGATGTGCCCAGACTGCCCACACTCAAAACAGACAGGTGGCCCCCCGGGTGCCTGCGACTGTGATTGAGTCTGAACAGGTGCTGCACTCCGACACTCTACCGCACGATGTCCCGGCCGCTGGCATCTATCATAAATAATCTCCCTCTGATCTGACCTTCCCGTTGAGACTACAGGATGCGTGAGTGCAGAAGACTGTGGCGGATACGACCCCACTGGATGCAAACTCGGACTAGATGTCCGTCGGCGCTTGTTCTCCCTGCGCCCCTGATCCTGTGTGCGTCCCCCGCCTTGCTGACTCCTATTATCCCTGTCTCTGCGCGTCTCATTCAAAGTGTCCTCCACTTTCATAGCAATCTCCACCAGCTCTGTAAAGACTTGCTTCCTGAATGCTGCCACTCTATCTCGAATAGAGGGCCTAAAACCCCTATCGAACCGTTTTGTATGGAACTCATCATTAG
Organism: Heliamphora pulchella; assembly: GCA_032270985.1. Taxonomy (NCBI): domain Eukaryota; kingdom Viridiplantae; phylum Streptophyta; class Magnoliopsida; order Ericales; family Sarraceniaceae; genus Heliamphora; species Heliamphora pulchella. Next base: position 24,229 of record JAULJZ010168626.1, read on the forward strand.
GTATAATCTCGTGTGTAAACCTAGATAGGCTAGTGAACTCAGCCTCGTACTGGCCACACTCAAAACATATCACTGGCCCCCTCCCCTGTGCCTGCGACTGCGACTGTGCCTGAATAGGCGCTGCACTCCTGCACTCAGTCGCACGATGTCCTTGCCGCTGGCATCGGTGACAAAGGAGCCCTCTTTGATCTGACCTTCCCATTGAAGCTACGGGAGGTGTGGAGGCAGAAGACTATGGAGGATACGACCCCACTGAATGCGAACTCGAACCAGATATACGTCGACGCTTGTCCCTGCGTCCCTAGAACTGTGTACGTCCCCTATCTGACTGACCCCTGTCTCTACGCATCTCGTTCAGAGTGTCCTCCACTTTCATAGGGGTAAGGAGACCATACCTGAGCCGAGGGTGACGGTTATGATGCGTGAGTTTCGTTGTGTGGACCCTCCTACCTTTTCTGGGGATCCCAATCCCACGGTCGCCACAGAATGGCTGGAGCTGGTTACCAGGATCCTTGATTCGCTTTAGATTGAGGAAGATGATCTGAGGGTTATATGTGCCGCCTTCCAACTGAGAGGGAGTGCTCATATGAGGTGGAAGTTCGCCAAGACCACAGTGGCAGGCACTTGGGATGCATTCACGAAGGTATTTCTGGAGAAATACTTTCCA
>JAULJZ010168635.1:2861-24890 GCA_032270985.1 Heliamphora pulchella
CCCCCCCCCCCCCCCCCCCCCTAATTTTTTATGTTTTTCCTAAAAATAAAAACATTCAAGCCTTTTATTTTGTGATTTTTATTAAAATAATCGCCCTTTTTTTCATTGTTTGTTCAAATCCTAGGTGTCCCTACTGTTTTAATCTCCATTGTAAAGATACCTAAGGTAAGTTCAAATTTCATCAATCATCATTCACATCATCAAAATCATTCATCAACACATCAAAATAAATCATCATTCATCATCATATCAAAATACAATATCATATCATCTGGGGGATCCTAGGCATCCGTCTACGTTTGATATATCATGCTTTGGTATTTAAAACAGTAAAGTTTGGAAAACCTGCCGATAGGCGCTGGCGAGAAATATGGTGGTTAGGCTTCCGCAGAAGAACATCCACAGCAACCGCATTGGTGGGAGGCTCGTAGCGTCTCATCTCGCGCGGAATTACGCGACGGGGTAGTGGAGCGTATGTATGCAGGTCGAAAGGCGTCAGATGACCCTCTTCGGCATCAGGATCATAGAAATCGACCACAGCGGCCTTAGCAGCAGCAGCAACAGCATCAGCAGCCGCTTATGCCTTAGCAGCCGCCCGAGCCTCCTCAGCAGCCCGATGAGAGGCATGCTCCGCCTCAAGAACGAGAGCATCCATCGCAGCAGTGGGCTGCGTGGATGTGACTCCACCAACAGGAAGACTGGAGGCCGTACCTCTGAGAGTCCCCGTGGAAGAACACCCAGCAGCGGAGGGGTCCTGGCGCGCCCCTAAATCATCGTCTCCCTGACCCTAACCCGCCATGAAAAGGAATGGGATCACGAACAATAAAGTAAACATCTCGTGTCAAGGAGAACGAGGCACAAAAAGCTTGAAGATCAAGAGAAAGCAGGAGGAAGTTTGAGAGAGCCTAGAGATAACTGAGGGAGTGAGAGCGCTAGAGAGAGAGTAAAAAATGCAAGAATGAACCAAAACCGAGTGCCTAGGGGGCCTTATGCGCGTACGGAAGTGGCGGTCGTCACCTTCCATTATGGCGACCGCTATGTTAGAGAAGGGACACATGGCAACCGCCATGTTAGAAGGGTTTTTACTCGGCGGCCGCCATGTCAGAGGAGTTTGGGCTTGCCGATCGCCAGGTTGCCAAAAGTCACGTCAGGTCAGTTTGCCATTATGACATTTTGGGGTTTGAGAGGGGATGTTTGGGGCTTTCAATATATGTTTTTGTTTATCTTATTATTTACATGCATTTTATTAATGTAGGTTATTTTCTTTTTGCTTTATTAGTAAAATTAATTTTTAGAAAACATAAAATTTTTAATTAATTTTCTTTAAAATCTTTATTTAGTGTGTGTTCTTCTAAAAATGATCTTTAGAGTATTTCAAAAAATAATTTTATAATCTCAGGTGTTTCTTAAAAATATTTCGAAATTTTTTTTGTGTATTTAGAAATGATTCTAAAAATAATTTTGTGTGTTTTAAACTCTTATCTTTTTTAGGGGTCTTCTCCTTCCGATAAATTTAGTTTTATGTCGTAACTTCGCTTTTAACTCGTATCCCGAATTTCTAGATCTTAACTCAATCAATTAATTCGCGGTTATCCTTTTCGATAAATTTAGTTAAAAGTCGTAACTTGGCTTTTAAATTATTTTTATCTCTCACCTCGTCCCAAATTTTCAGGTCTTAATTCGACCTATTGGTTTGATGATTTCCTCGTCGGTCCTCCTTATGACCATAAACTGATTCGTCAGTCCTTCTCATGACCTTAAACTGACTCATCGGTCCTTCTTATGACCTTAAAACTGACTCGTCGGTCCTCTTCACGACCCTAAACTGATTTATCGGTCATCCTCATGACCTTAAATTGACTCGTCGGTCCTCATCACGACCCTAAACTAACTCGTCGGTCCTCCTCATGACCCTAAACTGACTCATCAGTCCTCCTCAAGACCTTAAACTGACTCGTCGGTCCTCTTCATAACCCTAAACTGACTCGTTGGTCCTCCTCAAGACCTTAAGCTGACTCGTCGGTCCTCCTCATGACCCTAAATTGACTCGCCAGTCCTCCTCATAATCCTAAACTAACTCATCGGTCCTCCTCAAGACCCTAAACTGACTCGTCGGTCCTCTTCATGATCCTAAACTGACTCGTCGGTCCTCTTTATGACCCTAAACCGACTCATTGTCCTCTTCATGACCTTAAACTCACTCGTCAGTCCTCCTCCTGACCTTAAACTGACTCGTCGGACCTCTTCATGACCCGAAACTGACTCGTCAGTCCTCCTCATGACCTTAAACTGACTCGTCGGTCCTCTTCATGACCTTAAACTGACTCCTCGGTCCTCCTCATGACCTTAAACTGACTCGTCGGTCCTCCTCAAGACCCTAAACTGACTCGTCGATCATCCTCATGATCTTAAACTGAATCTTCAATCCTCATCACGACCTTAAACTGACTCGTCGATCCTCATCACGACCTTAAATTGACTCGTCGGTCCTCTTGATGACCCTAAACTGACTCGTCAGTCTTCTTCATGACCCTAAACTGACTCGTCAGTCTTCATCACGACCTTAAACTGACTCGTCAGTCCTCTTCATAACTCTAAACTGACTCGTTGGTCCTTATCATGACCTTAAACTGACTCGTTAGTCCTTATCACGATCTTAAATTGACTCGTCAGTCCTCCTCATGACCCTAAACTGATTCGTCGGTCCTCCTCATACCCTTAAACTAACTCGCATGTTTGCATTACACTATACTTGCCATGCATCATTTTTGCATTTTTTTCCATGAACTACGTTTTGGTCTGATCCCTAGCAAAGGGGTACGTAGGCAGCTCGATAAAAATTCGAGTACGACCAACATCGTATGTATGCTTGTGGCCTAAAATTGACGGCTTGTTCAAATGGTTTTTGTCTCTAGGTCTTCGATATAACATGCTTTACGCATTGCTACACAAGTTATATCAAAGAGAGGCAACTGTAGACACCCCAATTTGACCCCGCCTAATCTTAGGTGAATTCAATGATGAAAATAGGAGGAATAGTACCTCAGTACGATCCTCGAGAAGTGATCCAAGCTCGGTATTTAAACCAAAAACCTTCAAACCAAATAAATTTTGTCAAACCATCGAAACTTGCTGCCCAAGTAAGGTGACCGCCATGTTAATTGTGGCGACCGCCAATAGAACCACTTGGAAACCCTAGCCAAAAGTGGCGACCGCCACCTCTAACCCGGCGACCGGCAACTTGCTTTTTGGCGACCGCCATAGAACTTTATGGAACATTTCAAAAGCATGGCGACCGCCAACTTACATTATGGTGACCGCCAACTCCAAATGGCCTGACATGTCTTAAAATGTGGCAGCACCTCATTTGCTGATGAACTCCATAAATACCGTACCTCTGGTACGTTTTCAAGGACAAGAAAATTAGTGAGAGGTTCAGTGAGAGAAATTCTACCAAGTTACCGAGCAATTTCGAGTCTCGACGCCGAAACCCTGCCGAGATCCAAACTCCTGACGCCTACATTGAAGCCTTGCTTGGATCACCACCCGAGGAGTAGACCGTTGAAGCACATTCCTAACTTGAGGATTCTCCGGCAATCTAGGTACCTCGTTTGGATCCCCGATTCTTCTAAACTCCATTTCCTCTCTATTGGAGTAATTGGGTTAACTTTCAATTTCAATTTGTGCATTTCTTTTGTTTATATAATTAACCATATTTATTGTTTAAATTGCTTCATTTAGTTTAATTTTTTTGATTAATTGCTTAGTTTACACATCCACACTAAGCACATTGTCTTTTTCTTTAATTCATTCATCAAATTAGTGCTAACATATCTTAGCAATCATAACTTAATAATATTCTTAATTGTTATAATAATGCACCTACATTTATGTGAATATACTAATTAATACTACATTTCATATTTTAGTTAAATAGTTGTATTCTTTTATTTTTCTAGCATTCTTTTCTTTTCTTTTCTTGCAATATTAATGTACTCTTCTTTCAAGTGTTAGTTTAAAATTCCTTCATTTATTTCCCAACTTATTTTTTTTCTTCATAGTAGTGTAATTTTTATTTTTAGCATTTTATTTCCTTTTTCATGTAGTGTAGCTTTATTTTCTTTTCCTTATAATATTCTTTTTTTTTCTTTTAGTATTAATTTAATTATTATTTCTTTTTTCTTAATGATAGTATTTAGTATAAAGCACCATCTTCTTCTTCTTTTTTTATGACTTTATTTTATTTTCTTTTTCATAACACTTATTTTTCTTTCATTTTATCAAACCCAAAAAGTCAAAAAAAAAAAATTTTAAGTTAATCTTCATCTTTAAATGTTAGTATAAATTTTCTCTTATTATAGTAATTTTCTTCTCTTTTCTTTTCTTTTATTTTCTTTTGTCTCTTTTAAAGTATAAAATGTAAATAGTTATGTTTTTTTTTCTTTTCAATAGTTTGATAATATTTTATAACCATTTTTTATCTTAACATAATTTTTCTTTTGTAAAACTCGTCTTTTTCTTTAAATTTTTAAACTCTCTTTTGTTGTAAAACCCTTATTTTAAATTTCTTGATTAGTAAACTTTCTTTAAAAATTTTTATGCATCCTTTATCTCATATTTAGCATTCCCCATTTTTGTCATGTTAATTTAGTTTGTTTTGATAATATGCATATCTTAGCTACTTTAAAATTGTGTTTAGAATAGTTACTTATTTTATTAGCAAATCATGTTTAGGTAATTTTTGGCATCTTTTAGCATGTTTTTGGCTCTTTTATTTGAATCATGATAGTTAGTTTATTTTTGTGAATATTGCATACGGGTGTGCTTCATGTATCTTTTAGTTAAAAATTGTATGCCGTAGGACTTGGGATTTTTCTTTTGATACTTGTTTTATTCGGCGTTATACCTACATATACTATGTATTTTTCATATTTGATTTTAGATATTCTCTCATTGCCTCTATTTTTTTTATTTACATGCATTTGAAAAATTCTATTAAAAAACCAATGATGATTAGTAGAGGTCAACCTTACGGTTGGGCGAAACGGGTGCCTAACACCTTCCCCGATTCGTACCTTAGCTCCCGAACCCTCTGTCTTTGGTTAACATTTTCAAGATCAGTAGCCATTTTTATTTTTCTTAGTTTTTCTCAAAAACTAAGTGGCGACTCTATTTTCAACAAAAAGGAATTTTTAAAATTTAACTTTTGATGTGTTAAAATATTTTTCAAACGTCTTTTAATCCCCTTATTTTGACCATTTTCCAAAATTTCCAAAATCCCAACACCACTGGCATTAGGGCTCGTACTCTCTCGATGTTTTGACAGAATTTCTCTCACTAAAATGCTATATTCAAAACATCCCAGTGGGTATGATATTTATAGAACTCTTCAACCAATGAGATGCTGACACGTTTTGGGACACGTCAGGTCATTTGGAGTTGGCGGTCGTCCGGTATGGAAATGACGGTCGCAACAACAAGTGTAGTTTTCAAGTGGTTTTATTGGAGGTCGCCACAATAGAGTTGACGACCCCATGGTTCAATGTGGCGGTCACTGCTTCTGGCTACAGTTTTCAAGAGGTTTTAATGGCGGGCACCACAATGAACTTGGCGACCCCAAGATTCCAACATGGCGGTTCAATGATGATTTTATTGATTTGAAGGTTTTGATAATTGGATTCAAATACCAAGTTTGATCAATTTTTGAGGATCGTACTAAAGCACCATTCCAATTGTTTTCATCATCGAATTTACCTGGATCAACGTAAGAATAGGCGGGGTCAAATTGAGGTGTCTATAGTTGCCCCTCTTTGATATAAATTGCATAGCAGCGTGTGATACAAGTTATATCAAAGATCTAGAGACAACATCTATTTGACTGAGCCGTTAATTTTAAGCCATAAACACATAAGCATACATATGATGTTGGTCGTACTCAAATTTTCATCGAGCTACCTACGTACCTCTTTGCTAGGGATCAAACCAAAACGTAGTTCCTGGGATAGATGCACGAATGCTAGAGCATAATTATGATGCAGATGCTAACATGATGCAAACACCGATATGATCAAGCAAACCCTGAAGATCGAGTCAAGATCTAAGAACTCGGTTGGGGATAAAATGATTAAAAGGATCGAGTCAAGATCTTAGAAAATATTTTAACCGGAAAAATAACAACGATTAATAGGTCGAGTCAAGACCTAAAATTTTAGGACGAAGCACGGGATAAGAAATAATTTAAAAGCCGAGTCAAGACTTAAAACTATTTTTATCAGGAAGGATAACTATGGATTCATAGGTCGAATCAAGACCTAAAAACTCGGGACGAGAATGGGATAAAAATAATTACAAAATCGAGTCAAGACTTTTAAAATTATATTTATCGGGAGAAAATAACGAATTAATAAATCGACTCAAGACCTAAAAATTTGAGATAAAAACGGGATAAAAAAATTAAAAAGTCGAGACATGACTTTTAAAATTAAATTTATTAGGAGAAAACGCCACACAAAGACAAGGTAGAAAAACACACAAAACACAATTATATTTAAAATTATATTTGAAAACACACACACAAGATATGAAAAATTATTTTTGAAAAATACACACACAAGATTTAAAAATTATGTTTGAAAAAAACACAGCTTAAACACACGTAATATTTAGAACAAAACACACAATAGAAACCCAAAAACAAACATTAATAAAAGATGCACACAATATTTATTAATAAAAATAAACAATAATAAATCCCAAACACACAGTAATCACAAAAACACACAAAATAAAAAATAAAAAAAATAAAACACCCAAATAGCCCCTCTCAAAGACCCCAAAACCTAATGATGGCAGACTGACACGGGGTCGCCAATTGTAGAGGCGGCGGTCGCTGGGTTCAAACCCCAAAGAGATGACATGACTGCTTGTCAGGTGGCGGTCGCCAAGCCAAAATTCCTCTAACATGGCAGTCACCACAACAAAACCCTTTCAACACAATGGTCGTCGTGTGACCCTTGATTAACCCAGCGATCACCACAAATCAAAGAAGCGACCGCCATATCAAGACGCGTACAGGGTTCCCCCAGGCCGCACAGGTTGGCTCATTTCCTCATTCTCACTCTCTCTCTAGCTCCTTTGCTCTCTCAAACTCTCTCAAACCCTTTCTTAGTTTCTTTTGCCCTCGAGCTTTCTTCTCCTTACTTTTCTGATCATGGCGCGACACGGACACCTTGATGACATCGCGGGAGCTATACGGGGTCTTTTTACGAGTGAGAGCTCTACCATAGGGACCCTTGGAGGTACGACCGTTAGTCTTCCTGCTAGCGAGTTATCGCCACTCAGCCTTCTGTCGTGCTGGGTGCGATAGATGCCCTTGCTCTCGAGGCGGAGCGTGCTTCTCGCCGTGCTACTGAGGACGAGGCACGGGAAGCTGCCGAGGTGCAGGCAGCTGTAGATGCTGCTGTTGAGGCCAAGATGGCTGACTTCCTTGATTCTCATGCTGGAAAGGGTCATCCTACGCCTTTTGACCCGCACACATACGCCTCGGCACCCCACCGCTTAGGTTAGAGTGGGATGAAGCACTATGAGCCAGCTACTGATGCTGTTGCTTCTGACGTTCTCCTCCTGGAGCCGGACCAGCACATCTCTCGCTAGCGTCCCTCGGTAGGTTCCCTATCTTTCCTGTTCAATATTAAAGCATGTTATATTTTATATCTCAAGCATAGATGCATACCTAGGATCCCATGTGCTTAGTTTATTTTGCGATATGACGCAATATTGATAGCTATGATAATTTATATGCAATGCTTGGGATCTGTTGAATGAACTGAACATATAAAACATGTGATCAGATTAAAACAACAAACCTGGACGCTGGATTGAGAAACTAGCTTAGGTACCTATGTAAAGGAGATTAAAACAGTAGGAACGCTAGGGTTAGAGTTTTAGATGCAAACAATAAAGGGGTGATTTTTCATTTTTATTTTTGAAAAAAACATAAAAATTTAGGTGATTGGTTTTCGATTTTTATTTTTGGGGAATTTTTTAAAAATCCTAAAAATCTAAGAATTTTTTTTTAAAAATCCTAAAAAAAGGAAAAGGGGGAATTTTTTTTTCAAAAATCCTAAAAATTAGGGGTAATTTTTCCAAAAATCCTAAAAAAATCTAGGGAAAATTTATTATTATTTTTTATTATTTTTAGGAGAAATCTAAAGGAGGCATTATTGTAAAACTGAAGGGGGTGAAACATAAAAATAAAGGGGGCATTATTTACCTGGCATACCAGGACTTAGGGTTCCTAATCTGCTACTAGGGCGTGCAAAAATCAAAGGATCGTCACTCACACGCAAACCTAGGGTTAAAAAGATTTTCCTGGCGCACTAGGGCTTAGGGTTCCTAGTCTTCTACTAGAGCGTGCAAAAATCAAATTAGGGTTTTCCTAGTCACTCACACACGAACTTAGGGTTTTCCTAGTCACTCACACACGAACTTAGGGTTGAAAGGATTTTCCTAGCGCACCAGGGCTTAGGGTGCCTAGTCTCCTAGGGCTTAAGGTTCCTAGTCTTCTACTAGGACGTGTAAGATTTTCCTGACGCACTAGGGTTGAAGATGCCTAGTGGGTTCCTAGTCTTCTATTAGGACTTGCAAGATTTGCATGGCGCACCAGGGCTTAGGGTGCCTAGTTTTCTAGGGCTTAAAAGATTTACCTGGCACATCAGGGCTTAGGGTGCCTAGACTTCTAGGGCTTGAGGTTCCTAGTCTTTTAATAGGATGTACAAGATTTGTCTAGTGCACCAAGGCCTAGGGTGTCTAATCTTCTAGGGCTTGAAAGATTTGCCTGGCGCACCAGGACTTAGGATGCCTAGTCTTCTAGAGCTTAGAAGATTTACCTAGCGCACCAGGGCTTAGAGACGAATCTAGGGTCTTTATTTCTTTTAGCATTACTTTCTGTATTCCATTGACTGCTCTTATATATTCTACTCATCTTCTCCTTTTCATGCTGGTCAGTTTATCAAGGGGTTTGGCAGCTCTGCCTCGCGCGAGGTGTTAGAGTGGTATGATGCCCTCTCCGCTCCTAATCGGGCTCTTATCGATACCTCCGGCTTTGCTCGATTTATACCCCTGCTGGGTAGGACGAGCAATGACTGGATCTGGCTCACGTCCCTGGCTGAGAGGTGGTGGAATACCATAAACACCTTTCACTTTATCACGTACGAGGCTACTCTGACGCCTTTGGACTTTTCCATGATCACCAACATCAGAGTTGGTGGTGCTCCCATCCCATTCGATCCTACCATCGCTCGCTCTACTGACGCACTGATGTACCTGCTCAGAGCTGTTACAGTCCAGATGGACAGAGATCGGGTTAGGTATACCTGGTTCTTTGATCATTTCTGCCATTTCCACTGCACCGAACCCCGTCACTATGAGTGGGTCGCTCGTAATTTTCTAGTGTACATGTTCGGTACCTCCTTGTTCTCGAACAAAGAGAATACCATCCATCTTCACTATCTGGGTGCCCTCGCCTACCTTGACCGAGTAGCCACATACGACTGGGGAGGAGCTGCTCTTGCCACGCTCTACGACTTTTTGAGGACCATGACCCGGTTCCCCTAAGAGCTCAGCATCGGGGGATACTGGAGGGTTCAAGAGGTGCTTTAGTTTCTGCACATCATTCATTCATTTCTATTATCTGTTATCCATCATCTATTTGCTGACATCTATTCTTTACAACTTTGGACGTACGAGTTCCTTGGGCTTCACGTCCCGGTGAACTCCTCTACAGACCCTCTAGTCATTCCCTACGCAGCTTGGTGGTCCCGAGGTCTGAAGGGAAAGAAGGCTGGGAGGAAGGACATCGATAGATGTTTGGCTTCTCTTGATCGGCTGACCCCTGACCAGGTACCGTTATTCACTGGTTACTATAAATGTTCATTGTGCTGACTACTATTCTCTATGCTGCACTGTTTACTGAACACCGAACTGATTACTGTGCACTATACTATTCACTATACTGCATTATATAGCTCACGACTCACTGTACTGATCATTGCACTATTCACTGAACCCTGTTATACATGTTGATCACTGCACTGTACTATTCGTTAATCCCTGTTCTGCATTGTTCACTGCTTACTGTTCTTTTGTTCCCTGTATTATTTACTAAATTTTTGCAGGTGCACTGGGATGTCTGGAGGGGTATAGAGGATCAAGCTGGTGCAGACCTGATGCACAGCCGAGAGGCCACTTCGATGCGGATTCTAATGGAGGGTCCCTTCAATCAAGAGTACTACTTCAATCGACATGCTCCTGGAGATGGTGGGGACTCAAGCCACGGAGCTGCTGGTGTCAGAGGGAGGTTACACGGCCTGGGCTCGGGCACACTTATTAGGATCACTTAGCCCGGGTCTAGCTGTGCCTGGTGGCAGGACGAGGAGACGGGTACCGCAGGCTGTTGATGCTGGTGTTGGAGTTGGAGATGCTACTAGAGTTGGAGCTGCTGGAGCTGCGGAGAGGCCCGTTGAGAGACAAGCCAGAGCTGCTGAGGCAGGAGGAATGATGGGTCCTGATATCCTGTGGCATACGGCTTCCCTTTCCCTCTTTCAGTCCCAGTTCCTCCGACATTCGAGTTTAGGGCTGAGATCGGCCAGGTCTATCTTTCATTCTTATACCTTTCTTTTAGTTACTTCTTTACTTGTCTAGTTTTCTTAAACTGCTCTCTTTTGCTCTTTTCAAATTGATCAGGCGTGGTTGGATTGCATGATGCTAATGGTTACTGATTTGAGGGCACTGGTTCATCAGATGGATGCCACCATTCGAGCATCTGGCATCACTTTTACACTTGTTGCCATAGTGAGTATCTTTATATCCCTTTTTAACTTTTCTGCACTTCTCTATGTTCTGTTCTGATTCTTACTTCCCTTTTAACAGCCTCCAGTACCACCTGCCATCATAGCGCAGCCACAGGCTCCAGTCTAGCCTCTGGCTCTAGTCCTAGCTCCAACTCGAGGTCATGGGTCCTGTGCCTCTTTCCGAGCTCGCCATTTCTGAGGATCCATTTCTTCTGCTCGGAGCCACTCTAGAGTTGTATCCTCCTCCTTCAGCAGTGATGACAGTGATGACTTGGAGGAGCTATTTGAGGATGTCAGTTCTGATGAGGCTGGTCGTTCTTCTTATCGGGCCCACTGGAGGCGATGAGCGATGAGAAAGATCTCTCCCCTTTTAGATACATTTATATACTTTATGATACACTTTAATACATTTGATTTTTATGGGCCTGCGTGCCTGTGGCGCTGGAATTTTTGAGATTTTTAGAAAATGGTAAAAAATAAGAGAATTTAAAGATGTTTGAAAAATATTTTAACACCTTAAAAGCTAAAATTTGAAATTTTCTTTTTGTTAAAAATAGTGTCTCCACTTAGTTTTTGAGAAAACTAAGAAAAACAAAAATGACTACTGATCTTTAAAACGTTGAAGCAGAGAAAGAGGGTTCGGGGGCTAAGGTATGAATCGAGGAAGCTGTTAGGCACCCCATTCGCCCAACCGTAAGGTTGGCCTCTACTAATCATCATTGATTTTTTAATAAAATTTTTCAAATGCATGCAAATAAAGAAAGTTGAGGCAAATAGGAAATATCCAAAATCAAATACGAAAAATACATAGCATAGGTATATAGAACGCCAAATAAAATAAATATCAAAAAAAATATCATAAGTCCTACGGCATACAATTTCTAACTAAATGATACATGAAGCGCATCCCAATACAATATTATTAAAACAATCTAAGCTTGCATGATTTGCATAAAAGAATTAAAAAAATATGCCAAAATCATCTAAATATGAATTGTTACAAAATAAGCTAAACAATTCTAAACATTAACTAAAACATGCATATTATCAAAACAAACTAGATTAGCATTAACATGATGAATAAATAAAAAGATATGCTAAATGTAAAATAAAAGATGCATAAAAATCTTATAAAAGAGAGTTCACAAAAGAAACTTATACTAAAATGAAAAGACGTTAAGAAAATGTTATATTAACAAAACTAAATCTAACTATTTACATTTTAAAAGAAACAACGATAAAAGAAAATAAAAAATAAAAAAATTACACTTAAAAATAAAATCTAGTTTAAAAGATGTTTTGTGATTTTTGAGTTTAACAAAATAAAATAAGTACTAAAAAAAATAATACTAACATTAAAAGAAAAGGAAAAAAAAGAGAAAAGAAAGATAAAACTATTAAAAAACATTAGACTAATGCTAGCAAAATGATATTAAATTATTATTAAAAAAAGAAAAGAAAAAGAAAATAGTACATTGAAAGAAAAAATCTACATTACAAAAAAAAGAAAATAAAAATAAATGAAACAATATAAGGAAATTAAACTACATTAAAAGGAAAAGAAAAAGAAAATAGAATATACTAGTAAATGAAATTGAATTAACGCTAAAAAGATAAAAAAAATTAATTACAACTATTTAATTCAAATGTTAATGTAGTATTGGAAACTACATTCACATGAATATAAGTGCATTATTATAACAATTAACAACATTAATAAGTTGCAATTGCCAAAATATGTTAGCACTAATTAATGATTTAATAAAAAAAAAGCAATGTGCTTAGTGTGGATGTGTGAACTAAAAAATTAATTAAAGTGACTAAATTACATGAAGCAAATTAAACAATAAATAGGGTTAATTACATAAACAAAAAGAAATATGCAAATTAAAATTGAAAGCTAACCCGATCACTCCAAGAGAGAGAAAATGGAGTTAGAAAGATTGGGCATCCAAACAAAGTACGTAGATTGCTAAAGAATCCTCGAGTCAGGGAATGGCAATTCGGTCCTCGGGCGATGATCCAAGTTAGGGTTTCAGGACTTCGGTAGGGTTTCGGTGTCAGTATTTCAACAGGGTTTCGGCGTCGGGGCTCAGATTGCTCGACGACTCGGCAGAGCTTCTCTCATTAAACCTCCCACTAAAATTCTCTTGAAAACATATGCTGTGGTACGGTATTTATAGAATTTTTCAACCAATGATATGCTGCCACATTTTGGGATATGTCAGGCCATTTGAAGTTGGCGATCGCCAGGTTATGAGTTGGCGGTCGCCATGTTTGAAAAGGTTCCACAAGGTTCTATTGGCGGTCGCCACAATGCAAGTTGGCGGTCGTCATGTTGAAGGTGGCCGTCGCCACTTTCGGCTAGGGTTTCCAAGAGATTTTATTGGCGGTCGCCTCAATGAACATGGCGGTCGCCACATTTGGAATGACTTGCATAGCAAGTTATTGGTAGTTCAACATAATTTCATTAGTTTTGAAGGTTTTGATGATTGGGTTCAAATACCGAGCTTGGATCATTTTTTGAGGATCGAATTGAGGCATCATTCCAATCGTTTTCATCATCGGATTCACCTAAGATTGGGCGGGATCAAATTTGGGTGTCTACAGTTGTCCCTCTTTGATATAACTTGCATGACAACGCGTGACGCAAGTTATATCAAAAATCCAGAGACAACATCCATTTGACCGAGCCGTCAATCTTAGGCCACAAACACACAAGCATGCATACGATGTTAGTCGTACTCAAATTTTCATCGAGCTGCCTACGTACCCTTTGTTAGGGATCAGACTAAAACGTAGTTCCTAAGTCAAAATGCAAGGATGCATATGTGGATGCTTAACATGAACAAATGCTAACAGGATACAGACACTGGTATGAACATCGATATGATCAAACATGTGAGACCCAGATTCGTCTCTTTTTGAGACTTATATATGTTTGATGTGATTTCACATATATTTTGTTCGATGTATGATTTATTCGTTTTGATGCATGTTTACGTTTAAATAAGCATGCGGAGTTAGTTCCCGGGGTTAAAGGGATTTGCTGTGCGAATTTCAAAAATTCAAAAAAAAAAGATATTTTGGAGGCCTATAAATATCTGGAGTTAGATATTTTCAAAAAAATATTTTCAAAACTTAACTCCTAAGTTTCCTCTAGTTTTCTATCTGCCTTCTCTCTAACTTCTCGGGGGCCCGAGGCTTGGTTTTTGACAAACCAACTACTGATCCTTAGTATCGGTATCGAGGGTTACGCATCCATCCAGTCAGAATTTTATTCCGACGAAGCTCGATTTTGCACATGGATCGAAATGTCGAGTTTTTAACTCACCGAGGTAGGATCTTAGCCCGTATAGTTGTTAGAGGGTACTACATGTAATCCTACGTGATTCTACCTTTTAAAAACGCATGAAAATGTGATTTATGTTTCAAATTTGATTTTGGGTTAAAATCGTTTTTCGGCATTTCGGTTGGATGAAATCGGGAGTTGGATGTTTCTTTCGAGGTTTCATGATAGCCTTGAGCTCGGGTATGCTCTTAGGTATCAAATGGGTGTTTTTGAAGCCTGATTCGAGAATTGGAGATCAAAACCGTAGCTTAAAAATGTTTTCTGGGTGAGTTCAGTCGACTGACCCTATGGATCCTGTCGACTGGATCATCTTTTGGTGAGTTCAGTTGACTGGACTTGGGAGGTCAATCAACTGAAGTTTCTTCTGTTTTGGTTCTCTTTTTCCAGAGAATTTTTCAATCGACTGGGGGCTTGGACCAGTCGACTGGAGTCCTGTATTGGGGCTTTGGTGTTGTTTCAAATGGTTTTGACTTCCCTCGGGTAATTTTAAAATGATGGATTGGTGAGATCTCACTTTTCAGATGTGTGAACATCCATGGTTTCAAAGGAGGTTTGAAAACGGGTTGTTTAGTGAGAAGAAAACGTGTTTTTTTGGAGGTTTGGAGCTAGCCGGTGGGGTAGAGTCTCAACTTCTAAAACGTTTTGAAGAAAATATATTTGTTTTACATGTTTTGTTTGATCTCCACGGTTCATGGATTGGATCCCTGATATATACATGTGTTGTATATTTGTTTTGTGAGTTGATTTTGAAATGTTTATCCAAAGATGTACCGTGACAGTGGGTTTGTTGAGTTAGGTTTCCATTGTCCATCGGTGCAAGTCCGAAAACGTGCGCAGCGTAGGTACTCAGTTCCTTCGGATTAGTCCCCGTAAATTGAGTCGTGTGGATGCTTAGTTCCCTCGGGTTCAGGTCCCATAAATTAAGTATTTGTCGGTTGCCTCCGTTAATAGCGCCGTTGTCGTGACTCCGTATAGAACTTGTCATTACTTATTGGACCTTGCGCGGCTATAGAGTATGGACAAGAGTCTATAGTTGCTACCTTTGTCGGTGTGGCAGAGTCGGTACATAGGATTACATTTTATCGTATCTCCTCGGCTGTGTATCCCGAGTGGAGAATGCTGTGTTTTACTACTTTTCCTTAACTGTGGCATGATATCTGTTAGGATTATATGCATGGTTTCAAGGATGGAAAATTTGTGGTTTTGAGAGAAAAACATATTTGGCTTTTATGGTCGAGTTAGCTCCCATCTCATGATTACATGATCTGTATTACAATTTTACTGTCTATGTTCTATTGGGCTTCGGCTTACGGTGTGGAATTTTTGCTGTAAAACCTTTTCCAGGTGAGCACGTGGAGTTGACCCAGTTATAGTGGTGATGGAAGACTTATTGTAGTTTTCCCTTTTTGGAGACATGTACTTTTACATGTGATGCCTATGAAGGCTGATTTTGTACGCCTTTGGGCGATATACATATTCATATATGAGAATGCATGTTTATCGTTTATGAGAGTTGAACTTGGAAAATCTTTTATCCAACTGCTGTATTTTGATTTCCAACTGTAAAACTTATTTTTCCTAAGTGGGTGTTTTGGTGGGCTTCTGCGTGACCCTGGTGTTTGGGACGTGACAACTTAGTATCAGAGCTCTGGGTTCGAATACCTATGAACCATGGAAAAGAGGGTACATCACCTTGTGAGGATGTATGTGTGCTTGATTGCATGTGTTATAGTGTTTTTCTAACATCAACATGATAGCTTGTGGTGTATACGTGGGTATGGAGGTTAGACCTTACGATTGATTAGTCTTGCCTTCGGGTATGTGGGATAACATACTTGGGAGTCATGTTAGAGACGCGTCTCACGTACGTGATTTCTAACTAGGAATCTGAGTAGGTTGTCCAGAGTGACGAGTCCTTCTTGTTGGTTCTCCTCGGTATGTAAGATGTGATGACATGATCTAAGTGGCTATGTGTTAGCATGCTTATATGTATTATGTCTTTTACGTAAGCAATAACATGTTGTATGGATGCTTATCCTGTTACATTTCTTTCGTATAGAGTTATGTCCACACGGGGAGGACAAGGCCGAGGTCGAGGCCGTGGCCGTGGTTCTGGCTAAAGGCACGTTCCAGTCTTAGATATTGGGGATGCTAATACCCCCCACGGACCTGTTGGCGAGGGAGATCTGTTGCGTGAGATGGTCGGCTCCATCCGCAACTGGCTGAGGCTGCTAGGGGCAGGGAGAGTATACCTGGACCGAGGGCAACAGTCGCAATGCGCGAGTTTCGCCGTCTGGACCCTCCTACCTTTTCTGGGGATCCCAACCTCGCAGTAGCCACTGAATGGCTAGAGCTGATCACCAGGATCCTGGATACGCTTCATATTAAGGAAGATGATCTGAGGGTTACTTTTGTGGCCTTCCAGCTGAGGGGGAGTGCGCACATGTGGTGGAAGTTCACTAGGACTACTGTTACTTGCACTTGAGAGGCATTCACGAAGGTATTTTTAGAGAAATACTTTCCAGCGACACTGAGGGATCGCTACATAGAGGATTTCCTATTTTTGACTCAGAGGACGATATCAGTGATGGAGTATGAGGCTAAGTTCACCAGTCTGTCCCGATTTGCACAGCAGATCATACCTACTGACGAGTTTCGTGCGAAGCGGTTCAAGAGGGCTTTGATGCCTGCTATCTGAGATAGGGTGGCGACATTCCAGATGTAGGTCTTCACAGAGTTGGTACAGATGGCCATGAAAGTGGAGGACACTCTGAATGAGACGCGCCGAGATAGGGACAGTAGGGGTTAGCAAGCTAGGGAACGTGCACAGAGTCAGGGGCGCAGGGGGAACAAGCGTCAACAGACATCTGGTTCGCGTTCTCATCTAGTGGGGTCGTATCCTCCACAGTCTTCTGCATCTTCGCCTCCTGTAGCTTCAATGGGAAGGTCGGAGTAGAGGAGGGAGTCTGTTTGCTTTAGATGTCAGTGGCCAAGACACCGTGCAGCAGAGTGCCATAGACCCATGCCTGTTTAGCCACAGTCGCAGGCTCAGGGAAGAGGGCCAGTGGTTTGTTTTGAGTGTGGCCAGTTATGGCACATCCGTAGGGATTGCCCTGGAGGAGGGAGCACAGCTAGAGCTTCTGTTACTCCATCTGCTCAGGGACGTCAGCCATCTAGATTTGCAGAAGGGGGCGCTTCAGTGCAGTCAGGCAGATAGTCTACAGTTCAGGGCCACAGTGCACCGACAAGAGCTTATGTTCTAGCAGATCCTCGTTCATCCAGAGCACCGATTGTGCCCGATGTTGCTGCTGCCACCTCCATGATCAGAGGTACTCTTCTAGTCTTTAGATCATGGGCCAATGTTCTTATCGACACCAGAGCATCACATTCGTTTATATCATCTGCTTTTGTATCTGCCTTGGGGCTGGAAATGGACTGGTTGGGTAGTACCTTGAGTGTGGAGACCCCAGTCAGTGGGAGTATGACATTGAGTCTTGTCTATAGATCTTGTGTGTTGGAGGTCGTCGGTCGTTGTTTAGAGTTTGACTTCATCATTCTAGACATGACCACGTTTGATGTCATCCTAGAGATGGATTGACTGACCACCTTTCGTGCCTTTATCGATTGCGATCGATGGAGGGTGACGATTTGTACACCAGCAGGAGTTTGTTTTTGTTTTGTTGGTGACTGGGATGAGGGCTTGGTGTCTATGCCTGGTGTTGTGCGGAACCAGGGCAACCTGGGTTCCCTCTTTGCAGCTCTCATGTTGGATGAGGGAGTTGGGACTCGAGGAGAGTTACCACCGGTGGTCAGCGACTATCCAGATGTCTTTCCTGACGATCTGTATGAGTTGCCACTGAGTCGTGAGGTAGAGTTCTCTATTGAGTTGATTCCAGGGGCTGCTCCCATATCCATGCCATCTTATCAGTTTGCACCCGCTGAGCTGTGTGAGCTCAAGGTACAACTTCAGGAGCTACTGGATAGGGGTTTTATACGCCCGAGTACTTCACCATGGGGAGCTCCTGCTCTTTTTGCCAAGAGAATGATGGATCCTTGCGTTTGCGTATCGACTACCGGAAGCTGAATCAGGTGACAGTGAAGAACAAGTATCCTATGCCGAGAATAAATGATTTGTTTGATCAGTTGAAGGGGTCGAGCTACTTTTCCAAGATTGATTTGAGATCAGGATAACACCAGTTGAGGATTAAGGACGAGGACATAGCGAAGACCGCTTTCCGGACTCGCTATGGTCACTATGAGTTTTTGGTTATGCCGTTCGGTCTGACGAACGCTCCTACTACATTCATGGGTTTGACGAACCGGATCTTCCATCCTTACTTGGATAGTTTTGTGGTGGTGTTTGTGGATGATATTATCATATACTCACCCACTAGAGAGGCGCACAAGGATCACTTGTGTATTGTTCTGCAGACTTTGGGAGAGTATCGCTTGTATGAGAAGTTCGAGAAGTGTGAGTTCTGGATGTCTGAGGTGAGGTTTCTTGGACACGTAGTGTCGACAGACAGAGTAGCAGTGGATTCGTCGAAGACAGATGCTGTGACAGGTTGGGAGCGACCGAAGAGCGTCTTTGAGATCTGTAGTTTTTTGGGTTTGGCAGGATACTACCGACGGTTCGTGAAGGACTTTGCGAGACTTACTGCACCGATGACGCGTCTGACGCGGAAGGGAGTTGTGTTTGTTTGGAATGAGTCATGTGAGTCAGCGTTCCAGGAGCTGAAAACGAGGTCGACTAGCGCGCCAGTGTTGATTATCCCAAAGCGAGGCTTGGGGTATACATTGTACTGTGCTGCCTCACACGATGGTTTAGGCTGTGTTTTGATGCAGGAAGGGAAGGTTGTAACTTATGGTTCTCGGTAACTGAAGATCCATGAGAAGAACTACCCGACACACGATCTGGAGTTGGCTGCCATGGTCTTTACCTTGAAGGCATGCCATCACTATCTTTATGGTGAGCACTTCGAGGTTTTCTCCAATCACAAGAGCTTAAAATACTTATTTTCGCAGAAGGTCCTGAACTTGCGCCAACGACGATGGACGGAGTTATTGAAGGATTATGATTTTGACTTGTAGTACCATCCAGGGAAGGCCAATGTTGTGGTAGAGGCGCTCAGTAGGAGATCTCATGGATCGTTAGCTTCTATGGCTATACGTGAGTGGGACATGTTTGGAGAGGTTGGGGAGTTTGATCTGTGTCTCGGGGAGACAGCGACGGGTGCCACTTTGTTCTCTATAGTTTCACGACCAGCGTTGATAGCACGTGTGCTAGAGCTCCAGTAAACGGACCAGGAGGCTCAGATGATACGAGATCGTGTCGCTAGTGGAGAGGATACAGCAGGATGGGTTGTGGGTTAAGACCAGAGTTTGAGATTGGCCGGGAGGTTGTTTGTGCCAGAGTTATGCCGAGCTGATCTACTACATGAGTGTCATCATTCTCGCCTTGCAGTGCATCCTAGAGGCACGAAGATGTACCATGATTTGCGTCGCCAGTTCTATTGGACAGGGAAGAAGAATGGCGTGCTTCAGTTTGTTTCTCAGTGCCTTACCTGTCAGCAAGTAAAGAGGGAGCACCAGAAATCGGGATGATTGTTACAGCTATTATTGGTATCCGAATGGAAGTGGGAGAACGTCACGATAGACTTTGTGTCAGGACTTCCTCGCTCATCTAGGGGACACGACGCCGTTTAGGTTGTGGCTGATAGGTTGACGAAGTTTGCACACTTTTTTCCCATCCGCGTGAAGTATTTGGTGGATTGACTGAGTCGTTTGTATGTCAGAGAGATAGTCCGCTTGCATGGAGTGCCAGTGTCTATTGTTTCTGATCGAGACTCCCGCTTCACATCGCACTTCTGGCAGAGTCTACAGGAGGTTTTGGGGACGAACTCGATGTTCAGTATTGCTTTTCACCCCCAAACAGATGGCCAGTCTGAGAGGACTATATAGATTCTTGAGGACATATTGAGATCATGTGTACTTGATTTCAGAGGTTCTTGGGAGAATCATCTACCATTAGTAGAGTTTGCATACAACAATAGCTATCAATCCAATATTAGGATGGCACCGTATGAGGCTCTGTATGGTAGACCGTGTAGGTCACCAGTATGTTGGACAGATGTGGGGGAGACCACAGTTTTGGGACCCAACTTGGTGCGGGAGACGACGGAGAAGATCGAAATGATTCGCCAGCGTCTTCAGACAGCTCAAATCCGCCAGAAGAGTTTTGCAGATTAGAGGGGACGACCTTTGGAGTTTGCAGTGGGGGATCACGTGTTCCTGAAGGTCACACCTCGTAGAGGTTTGATGAGGTTTGGTCGTAGCAGAAAGCTATCATCGCGCTTCATTGGGCCTTTTGAGATTCTTGAGAGGGTTGGGGAGGTTGCATATCATTTGGCTTTGCCACCTCAATTAACATCTGTGCACAACGTGTTTCATGTTTCTATACTTCGGAGGAACGAACCTGATCCTTCACATGTGTTAGATTGGGCCGAGCTGTGGGTTAGAGAGGATGCCACTTATGAGGAGCGTCCGGTGAAAATTCTTGATACAAAGGAGCAAGAGTTGCGAGGCAGAACATTTGCTTATGTTAAGGTCTTATGCCTTCATCACGAGATTGAAGAAGCTACTTGGGAGCTGGAGTCGGGGATGCGTGTGAGATACCCGGAGCTTTTTTCTTTGTGACCTTGTAGTAAATTTTGGAGAAAAAATTTCTTAAAGGGGGGAGAGCTGTGAAACCCGGACCCATCTCTTTTTGAGATTTATATATGTTTGATGTGTTTTCGTATATTTTTTGTTCGATGTATGATTTATTCGTTTTGATGCATGTTTATATTTAAATAAGCATGCGGGGTTGGTTCCCGGGGTTGTAGGGAGTTGCTGTGCGAATTTCAAAAATTTTAAAAAAAATATTTTAGAGACCTATAAATATCTGGAGTTAAAATATTTTCAAAACTTAACTCCTAAGTTTCATCCAATTTTCTCTCTGCCTTCTCTCTAACTTCTCGGGGGCCCAGGCTTGGTTTTTGACAAACCAACTGTTGATCCTTAGTATCGGCATCGAGGGTTACGAATCCATCTAGTCAAAATTTCATTCTGACGAAACTCAATTTTGCACGTGGATCAAGACGTCAAGTTTTTAACTCACCGAGATAGGATCCTAGACTGTATAACTGTTAGAGGGTACTACATGTAATCCTACGTGATTTTACCTTTTAAAAACGCATGAAAAGGTGATTTATGTTTCAAATTCAATTTTGGGTTAAAATCATTTTTCAGCGTTTCGATTGGATGAAATTGGGAGTTGGATGTTTCTTTCGAGGTTTTACTATAGCCTTGAGCTCGGGTATGCTCTTAGGTATCAAAACGGGAGTTTTTGAAGCCTGGTTTGAGGATTGGAGATCAAAATCGTAGCTTAAAAATGTTTTGTAGGTGAGTTCAGTCGACTGGCCCTATGGGTCCAGTCGACTGGATCATCTTTTGGTGAGTTTAGTCGACTGGACTTGGGAGGTCAGTCAACTGAAGTTTCTTCTATTTTGGTTCTCTTTTTCCAGAGAATTTTTCAGTTGACTGGGGGCTTGGGCTAGTCGACTGGGTTCCTATGTTGGGGCTTTGGTGTTGTTTCAAATGGTTTTGACTTCCCTCGAGTGATTTTAAAGCGATGGATTGGTGAGATCTCGCTTTTCGGATGTGTGAACATCCATGGTTTCAAAGGAGGTTTGAAAACGGATTGTTTGGCGAGAAGAAAATGTGTTTTGTTAGAGGTTTGGAGCTAGCCTGTGGGGTTGAGTCTCAACTTCTAAAACGTTTTGATGA
>JAULJZ010168652.1:0-24886 GCA_032270985.1 Heliamphora pulchella
TTAGTGGAATAAGTTCTGGTTCTTACAGGAAATGATCTAGCTCGAGGACTGAGTTAGGGATATCCGATTTTCTCGTACGGTTAGCCCAAGTCCTATACTTCCTCGTGATCCCTCACGTAGCAATTATACGCATAGATATTTTTTTTGTTGGTTTCGGTAATTATTTAATTTAATTTGAATGCCGATTTTGCCGCCGGGGACATTCGGGAATTAAATTAAATTAATAAGGTGCGATTTCGATATTTGGTACACCTAGGGATTACTCCCCAAGTGGCCGGCCCTAGGAGATGGTTGGTTTTATTAAATATATTAAGTATATCTCTTTATATCATTTTAGGAAGGAGATGATATACTTAATATATTTTGATATATTCATATATATCAAGAAGAGGCTAATTAAGAAAAAAAACCCTAATACTCCCATATTGCCACCGCCCTCCTCTCCTCTTCGGAAGAGATTTTTGCCTTTTTGGAGATCATTGTGTGAGAAGAAACCAAGGGAGGAAAAATACTTTGATCGGAATCGGTGCCGACACATCATGATCGTCGTAGTGCATCCGGGTCATAAGTGAGAAGGTTGTAAGGTCGTATTCAACGTATTTGGGATTTCTAGAAATTTATCGACAAGTTTCATAGGGGTATTAAACTATTAATATTAGTATAGTTTTCGTTTTTCATGAAAATCGCATACGTCTTTTTTTACGGTCACGATGTCGATTCAAAAATCAATCACCTTTTTTTTTCCGCTGCGTGGCACCCTCTCCAACAGAGGCAAGGACATAGGCCGTTGCACTGAACCTTGTAAAAATCTTGGTGTCCTATCTCTAACCCTTTATATTCTTCATTTTCATTATTGTTATATTGTTACTTATACTTTCATCATTCACATTTAAAATCTATATTTGAATCTTGTGTTTTAAATCTATAATTGTGTTTTAATATTTAAATAAGAAATTTTTTAAATTCCCAATTCATCACTCTCTTGGGATTGCACCTATACTATCAATTGGTATCAAAGCTAATAACAATATTCTTAACAACTTTTTGTGAAAGAGATCTATGGCCAGCATCGGTGTATCCCCGTTCGGAGAGGGTTAATCCTCTACAAGGCCTCCATTCTTCTGTGGTGTTAACTACACTTTTTGGAAACAAAGAATGAGAATTTTTATTCAAACCATAAATTGGAGAGCTTGGAGAGTGATCGTCCAAGGTAATTTTACTCCTACTAAAACTGTAGAAGGTAAAGAAGTTCCTAAACTAGAAGAAGTGATGACTGAAAATGATATGAAGTTACTTCAAATAAACTCTAGTGCTATGAATACCTTATATGTACTTTAGATACTAACGAATATAATCGCATAATGACATGTAAAAGTGCTAAGGAAATATAGGAAAAGCTAGAAATCACTTATGAAGGTACTCAAGATGTGAAAGATTCTAGAATTGACAGACTAATTTGTGAGTATAAAAGTTTTAAAATGGATAATGATGAAACTATCTCTAGTATGTACACACGCTTTACTCACATTATTAATTCTCTTAATGCACTCGAAAAAACTTACGAATCTAATGAGCTTTTAAGGAAAGTACTCAAAGCCTTGCCACCCATTTTGGGAAGCTAAGGCTACAGCCATCTCCGAAGCAAGACATCTAAGTGTATTGACTCTGGATGAGCTGATTAGATCTCTACTGACAAACGAGCTCAAGATAAATGAAGGAGTTAATGAGCAAAACAAAGTCAAGAAATCCATTCCTCTTAAAGCTTCAAAAGAGAGTTTCAGTGATGAAGAGAATGAACAGATCGATGATGATGACCTGGCTCTTATCACAAGAAGATTAAGAAAATTCCTTAAAAGAGACAAAAACTTTTGAAGAAGATTTCGAGGCACAATGTTTGACAAAGGAGATTCAAGCAAACGAGATTTCAATAAAGAACCACTCACTTGCTATAACTGCAACAAAGCTGGACACGTCAAGCCAAAATGTCCTTTACTCAAAAGGGACTCAAAGAAGAAAAAGAAGGCCATGAAAGCGACTACACGGGATGACTCGGATTCAAATGAGTCAGGCAATAGCTCAAGTGATGATGAAGTGGCTAACTTTAGCTTGATGGCAAGTATAGACAAAGAGATAAATTCTCATTCTAACTCACTTGAATCATGCGATGAATCTAGCTCTTACTTTATGCGACCATATGATGAACTTAAAAATGAATTATTCAATTTACATAAAAGTCTTTCGAAATTGGAAAAGAAAAATGTAAAATTGAAAAATGAAAATAAAAACTTTTCTAAAAAAATTGAGAAATTAAAAATTTTAAATGAAAATAATAAAAATGAAAAAGAAAACATGTCTAAAGAACATAGTTTGCAAATTGAATCTTTGAAAAAAGAGAAACTCATTTTAAAAGTTAAATCTGATAAATTAACAAAAATTTCTGAAAATGAGATTTCTAAGCTGGAAAAAGAAAATGACATTTTAAGAAAAGAACTCAAGAACATAAAAGGTAAAAATATTAAAAATAATGTTTCTGGTGAGCTAAAAAGAAAAGTAGAAGATTACTAAAAAATCATTTACAAATTTACAAAAAGAAAAGAGAATTTTGAAAAACTCTTAGGAGTACAAAGAAGGTCATTAAATAAAGAATGAATTTGCTACAATAGGAAGCAAATATCAAGTTCAAAAATTATTTTGTAAAAGAATCCAAAACTTTTTCAAACAAATATTCAAGAAATATCTATGAAAATGTAATCTGTTTTCAATACAAGAAAATGGGAGACATTAAGTTTGATTGCCCATTAAAAAGAAATAATGGTGTCTCAAAAATAATTTGGAGAGTTAAAGTCACTAATCCAGTAGGACCCAAAAAGATTTGGGTACCAAAGAAAATTACTTAAATTGTCTTGTAAGTGTGCTTGAGATCCTCCTCCTCAAAACAAAAATGGTACTTAGATAGTTCATGCTCAAGACATATGATGGGCGATAAATCCAAATTCTCAAGCTTAACACCTAAGGATGGAGGTTATGTAACTTTCAGAGACAACAGAAAAGGTAAAATCATTGGTGTAGGTAAGGTTGGTAAGAACTCTTCCCTGTTCATTGATAATGTACTTCTTGTTGATGGTCTTAAACGTAATCTTCTAAGTATAAGTCAACTATGTGATAAAGGCTATAGTGTACAATTTTTACACGACACTTGTGTTGTTGAAAACAAAGAAAATCATAAAATTTTATTTGTTGCAAAACGATATGAAAATGTTTGCACTATTTATTTTGAAAATTTGAATTTCAAAAATGTTAAATGTGTTTTTTCCATAAATGAAACTAGTTGGTTATAGCATAGGAGGTTAGGCCATACTAACATGGATCTCCTATCCAAACTTGTCAAGAAAGATTTGGTCAAAGGCTTACCTAAAACCAAATTTTTCAAAGACAAAGTTTGTGATACTTGCCAATTTGGTAAGTGGGCCAAAACAAGTTTAAAAAAGAAATAAGAAATTTCTACAAATATGCCATTACAATTACTTCACCTCGATTTATTTGGTCCTATAAAACCCCAAAGTCTTGGAGGAAAAGTATACAGCTTTGTTATAGTTGATGATTTTTCAAGGTATACTTGGGTATTATTTCTTCCGTCAAAATATGATGTCATTCGCCAAACTTTGTAGGAAAATTTAAAATGAAAAAAGGCTATTCTATTTGACACATTCATAGTGATAGAGGAGGAGAATTTAAAAATAAAGATGTGGAAGATTTTTGTAATCAAAATGGAATTTCTTACAATTTTTCAGCTCCTCGAACTCCTCAACAAATTGAGGTTGTTGAAAGAAAAAATAGATCATTACAGGAAATGGCATAAACCATACAAAATGAACATAAAATTCCTAAGTATTTTTGGGCCGGGGCAGTACATACTGCTTGCTATGTAATGAACCGAGTTTTCATAAGACATCATTTAAACAAAACTCCTTATGAACTATGGAATGGTAGAAAGCCCAACATTTCTTATTTTCATGTGTTTAGATGTAAATGTTTTATTTTAAATGACAAATACGATTTGGGAAAATTTGAGTCAAAATCTGTTGAAAGAATTTTTCATGGGTATGCTACAAATAGTAAAGCTTATAGAGTTTACAACAAGAGAATTATGACATTAGTTGTGTAACATCCCGAACCCCGGGAACCTTTGAACACAACCCAATTGTTCCACATAAATGTTATCAACAAAGACTTTCTTAAGAACAACCCTTCATTTTCTTCAAGCAACATTAATAAAAACATTTTCTTCTAACAATATACGTATGTGTCACAAAGGCCAAACAAAATTCTTAATTTTCAAGAGTTCATTTACAACACTTATATTATTACAATCATCAACTTTACTTTCTGTACAATGATAATATAAATACAAAGAAATGCTAGATGTTTCCTCTGCCCTTTTTCCCATAAGCATTCTTTGCCCTGATATTGTCCCAGTTCCTCGAAACCTGAAATGGTTTTGTATATATATACATGAGCCGAAACTCGTAGGATAAAGACTAATAAAGTGTTATGCATGATTTGTGAGGTGTAATGGGTGCAACCGAAATAAAATGCAAGTTTTACCAATTATTATTTATTCCCACGCACACACTCGCGTACACCAATTTGTTCTTTCCATAAACCTTTTTCAAAACGTTCATTTCTTTCACATTAAACCATATTATTTTCTCATCACCCGATTTTTCACAAAAACTATATCACATTATAAACCGGCGTCGGGTGCAGATTATAAAAACCACTCTCTTTTACTTCTCAATAGGCTACTCAAAGCCATTGGGCAATAGATTGCTCTATAACTCACCACGATGAAATCACAACTAATGAACCGGTATCGGATGCAGCTTATAGAAACCCCTCCCTATTAATTACCAATAGGCTCGCACTCACCACAATACAACACCACATTTTGGGGACTAACCCATGGGGATGTGGTCCC
This sequence comes from Heliamphora pulchella, assembly GCA_032270985.1. Lineage (NCBI taxonomy): Eukaryota > Viridiplantae > Streptophyta > Magnoliopsida > Ericales > Sarraceniaceae > Heliamphora > Heliamphora pulchella. The sequence continues at coordinate 4,979 of JAULJZ010168652.1, forward strand.
CATCTTGCGCAAGTTTCTAGTTTTTCACAGCGTACCCGCTAGGCCAACTTAATTCACATTCATCCATATGGTTCATTATTTGTTGATAATGTTCAATTTCACAAATTCAGGAGTCCAACCCACAACTAGTTCATCTCCCAATAATTTTCACACATTATTATTTGATACTCATATCAAATTTCCCTTTTCTTTTTTTTCTCATCAAATTCCATTTAAACATTAAAATTTCCTTTCATGTCATATGCATCATAACCCCAATATATTGTGTCTCATATATCACATTTTATTTACCCATTTCATAGCGTACCAACACAATGCTTATCCAATAGAAATCATATCATTTAAAGAAAAAAAGATTCACCCATCATATGCATATATAAATACATTACAAATACATGTTCCCTTCCAAAACTAGGGGTTTTATGAAATAATCATACTAAACCACATTCCTCAAAGACCTATTTTTATAAACTAATATCCATTAAAACTTATTTAATCCAACACGATTCAAAACGAAACAAATTATGAGTTCAAAACCTTTTTAAATACGCCCAACCGAGGATTTAACTAATGTAATAAAATAATCCAAAAGCTAGGTTTAAAGTTTCCAAAAATCAAACCTTTAAGCAAAACACTAAAAGTTTTGAAAACAACCAGACCGATAGATCGGTGAAGAGACCGATCGATCGGTCTCTTGCCTGCACAAGAGTACCGAGAGCATCAAAAGACCGCTTGATAGACCGATCGATCGGTCTATCGAGCCGTCCAGCTCCAGGCCTTTTTCAAGCTAAAAACTTGATTTTTAATACTAACTAGCTCTTTTTAAAATATTTTAGATAAAAAACAACCTTTAAAAGGAAAGAAAAATCGTTCTAAAACCACCGTCGGGGAGCAAAAGTTTATTTAGAGCAAAAACAACCCAAAAACCGTGGTTAACCATTTCTTAAAACCCCAAAATTCTCAAAGTATTTTATTCTTTTATTTCAAAACTTCACTCTATCATCTCATTCGACATTTCAACTCACACATCCAATTAAACATATGTTTCAATACTATAATTTCATATGTCCATGAAACCAACCCACCATCATCAATGTACAAGAAAAGTTATATTTGTATACTTTCAAAACCTCCTCTCATTTTTACCAACCTCTTAGCTTTTCATCAACAACTCATATTCAAGTAATCAAAGATACTCGTATAAAAACCTCCACCGATTCATACTTCTCTTTATATCACATATCACATTTCACTGGGGTTTAACTTAGTTTCAAAAATTTCAACACAAATCATAGTAAACCATAAGGAGTAGTCAAGATCCTATCTCAAACAAGTTCCACCATCAAGAATCAAGCCCCGTATGAGCTCCAAATCGCCAAAGCCCAACACACGCAACTTCAAGGGAGCTTCTAACGCATATCCATTCTCTCCAACGGCTGCTCGCGCATGGAAATTACAAGATCTTCATCCCCAACGAACATTGAAACCCTCAAGAACCTCCATAGCTAAACCATAGATCGCTCCTAAGCATTTGGAGAGAGAGGAGAAAAGAGAGAATGGTATAACCAGCCCAAAAATCGACATTTATAGCCTCTGTCCGTAACAGACCGATTGATCTGTCTCGGGACCGATCGATCAGTCTTTCGTGACTGCACTGTTGGCCCAACTTTGAACGAGCATATCTCCTTCATCCGAACTCCAAATACGGTCGTTCTTGTTCTCAAACTGAATCCCCAGAAGTCTACTTTTCAATGGTTCAAACTTCATACCAAAATTCATTTTGTACAAAACGTTATGGCCAATTTACTGACAGTATGTCACTTTTCTTCACACACTTTTTGCATATTTTTGTCCGAACATCCATTAAAGCCTTATATTCTTCCTCTAACACATCTTTCACGCCTATCCAATCTCAAAACACTCACCAAGACTGAGTTTTAATTCTTACTCCCATCAACACTGTAGCGACCCAGTACATTTTTATTTTTGGTTATTTATTGTGACGTAATTAAATTATCGAAAGCAGTTTTGAATCATAATTTAGTATGCTTATTTTATTTGGGTTAAGTAAATTGACATAAATAAATTACCAGAAGAATTAATTACGATTTAAATCAAGTAAGGTCATTTAAATTAAAATCAGGTCTAAGGATTAATTAATGGTTGGGAATACTAGTACTATAAATTATTGGAACAAATAAGACATAAGTATGGGATTCGCAAAAAAAAATAATAATAATAATATTGTTAGCATCTCAACCGAAGCTAAGACCCTTCGGGAGAGATCGAGAGACAGAGAGAGATTGAGATCGACAGATAGAGAGAGATCGAGAGGGATCGAGAGAGAAAGAGACCTCCATCGTTTTCTTCTCCCTTTTTTTTTGTTTCGACAACAATGGGAGTAGAGAGAAGTAGAGGTGGAGGCCTTTGAGGATCGGCAATTTCTAGGGAGATGAAGACGAGTAGTAGCGGTAAAAGTGTGGTGGCTGGACCATCAGAGCTTCGAGAAAATCAGACATTGGTAGCGGCGGTGGTTGTTCCTGATGGACCTGGGGCTTGGGAACTCTTCAACGAAAACTCTATGGTTCCAAAATTTAGAGATTTGACTTTATGAGTTAGATTTCAGACTAACCTAGCTGTTTTGCTGTGATTTGGGTTGAATTTAATTGAAATCCAAATGAACCCCAAGGGGCTTAAATAATTAATTAAAACTTTACCTAAATTTTGGGGCTTGGTGAGTTAAAATTTATGTAAATTGAATGCTAAGATGGGATTTAGAGAGCTGGTGGTGAGATTTTGTGCTGGGTGTGACTTCTTGTGACTGATGTCGGAGTTTGACGTCGTGTTTTTGGACTGGTGGAGATAATCCATGGTGTGTATTGTGAGATGTGATTAAGCCAGTATGTGGCAGTGAGGACGATGGTGATAGTCTCAGTGTTCGAGCATAGAGTATGCTTGAGATCAAGTACCGTGGTGAATTGGTCTCTAGCTTTGCGTTTGTCACTAGAGTAGTTGCGTTTGGTAAGAGTTATGGTTCCACCTTTGCTGGTATGCATCAGATCTTGATCCGGTGTTTTAGGGATGTTTCATGGATGACAGTAGTATCAGTGGAACTTGCCCGTGCGAGAAATCTGTATGGAGGTTGATTCTTCACATCGTGTTTACCTTATGTGACGACGGTTGTATTTTTGGTATCAGTTTTGTGACGACATGTTTGGGATTTCAGTTGTTGGGGTATTTCTGTTGTTGTGTGATATCACTGGTTTTTTGTCTGAGTTTCAGTGTTGAATTTTGGGGACGAAATTCCTTTAAGAGGGAGAGAGTTGTGAGACCCCGACCCGATTCATTTTGGAATGATTAAGTGTTCGAGCTTTCTCGAAACCTTTGGAATGTTTTAAGTACACCCTTGGCGCATGTTCGAGTTCTGTTAAGGCTTGTTTGGCTAGCATTTCAGCTAAAAAATCAATTTTACACAGAAAAACACACTGCCCTGCAGTTCGGTCGACTAGAGGGGTTAGCCCAGTCGACTGAACCAAAATTTTCTAGTTTGGTCAACTGAACTAGGGTGTTTAGTCGACTGGATCGCGGCAGTGGGCGTTTTTAATGTTTTTAGTAGGCTGTTCAGTCGACTGGAATGGTTGTCCAGTCGACTGAACTGAGAATTTTGGCATTTTTCTATAAATATTAGAGGTTGAGATATTTTGATGGAGCTTTCTTCTAAACTATGTTTCGGTTCCCTCTGCCTTCTCTCTAGATTTCTAAGGGCCTCGGCCTTGATTTTTAGCAATTCAACAGTGGATCCTCGATGTTGGTGCCAGGGGCCTTGTGAGACCCTGACCTGATTAATTTTGGAATGATTAAGTGTTTGAATTATCTCGGAACCTCCAAAATGTGTTAAGAACACCCTTGGCGTGTGTTCGGGTTCCTTTAAGGCTTGTTTGGCTAGCATTTGGGCTGAAAAACCAATTTTACGCGGAAAACACACTGCCCAGCAGTTCGGTCAACTGGAGGGGTTGGCCCAGTCGACTGGACTAAAATTTTCTAGTTCGGTCAACTGAACTAGGGTGTTCAGTCGACTGGACCATGGCGGTGGGCGTTTTTGTTGTTTCTAGTAGGCTGTTCAGTCGATTGGGTTGGGGGCCCAGTCGACTGAACTAAGAATTTTGACATTTTTCTATACATATCAGAGGCTGAGATATTTTGATGGAGCTTTCTTCTATGCTAAGTTTCGGTTTTCTCTGCCTTCTCTCCAGTTTTCTGAGGGCTTGGGGCTCGATTTTCAGCAATCCGACAGTGGATCCTCGATGTTGGTGCTGGGGGCTTCGTATATATCCGAACAAATTCTCATTCTGACGAGGTTTGGTTTTTGAGACTTTGAGTTTCGACTCTTTGAGGTAGGATTCTAGACCCTACTGCTGTATAAGGTTCTTTTATGTAATTATATGTGTTTTTAACCAGTAGAAAATGCATGAAATGTCATATTTGTGTTTAAACCTTATTTTACGGGTAAAAAGCATGTTTTTCGCTTTTCTTGGTTTATTATAGTATATGACCTATGGATGTATGGTTTTCAAAAGGTGGTTTTGAAAATGTGATTTTGTGAAAAATGGTGGTTTTTGATAAAAATCTCAACACTTGGTGTTTTGGAGGTTTGGAGCTAACCCTTGGAGTTGAGTCTCATTTTTGAAACGTTTCGTTGAAAACGGAGAAAAATATTTTTAAAATATTTTTGTTTGATCTCTATGTTGATGGATGGATCTAAATACATGTATAATGTATTTTATGAAAATATTTTCGTAGTTGAGCTATGGTATGGTTTTTGTGAAATGAATCTCTTGATGTACTGGGATAGCAGGTATTTGGCACGAGTTACCCTTGGTGGAAGTCTAGAAACGTGCGTAGTGTAGGTACCTTTGTCCTTTGGGGTAGTTCCCGTTAAGAAGGTGGTAGGTGCTCTTTTCCTTCGGTGTTGGTCTGTAAAGTTAGCTTTGACGTTATGGTGCTCCGTATAGAACCCGCCATAACTTAACCGGTTCTATGATGTATACGGATTGGGTAAAGGGCAGGAGTCTATAGTTTCTACCTTTGTCCCCTTGTGACGGAGTCGGTACATAGGATTCATTTACTTTATCCTCGGCTGCGTGATCCGAGTGGATTATATTTTATTATTCTCCTCGGCTGTGTGACCCGAGTGGAGTATTCTGTATTATTTTTCTCAGCTATGTGTGTTTTAGGTGAAAAATATCTTTTATTTTTTCTTCGGTGTGTGATCCGAGTAGGAAAATGATGTTTTGGTTACTGTTTTCCTTCAACTGTAAAACGTTGATTTGCATTGTATAAATGCTTGGTTGTGGAGGGAAAACTACTTTGGAAGTTTGTGGAAAACTTGGGGTATTATGACGTAAAACCTTTTGGCTTTGTGGTTGAGTTGGCTCCCACTATATGATGTGCATGATTTTAAGGATGAAAATGTAGGGATTTATGAAGTAAAACCGTTTTGAGGCTTATGTTAGCCTAATGGGAAAACTTGTGATTTTGGGTTGGGAAAACCTTTTTGGCTCCTGTGGTTGAGCCTGTATGCGTGTGACTACAAATCCTGCTTTACAACTTTATAGTCTATTTCTATTGTGCTTCGGCTCACGGTGTGGAATTTTACTGTAAAACCTTTTTTAGGTAACCGTGGTCCTGTAGGTTGAACTGATGGTGCCCGTAGGAGGCTGATGACAAGACCTTGTTGTCTTGTTTTTGTTAGGTAGTTTATACCTTTCTGTATATCTTTCATATTTAGAGATAACATGTTGTAAAACATATGTAATGATTATGGATGTATGCATGCTTTAATGCTTTCGAGAGAATCTTGGGTTAGCTGTTGTTTTCCATAGTTTGTTACAACGTTTTTCGTTGATGGGTTCAACATTTTGCAAATGGAGTTTTCAAATGGTTTTTGCTTCATATAAACTCTTGTGCTTCGAGGAGAATGTTAGAACGGCCTGAGCTTCCTTTAAAATAAAAAGATGTTCTTATCTCAAAACTGTATTTTGTTTCTTTAAAGAAAGGCTTGGCTAGTGGGCTATAACTATAGTCTTTTGGCTAGTCTTCTAAATCAACTAAACCCTCAGTAGTGCATTTATACAAAGGTTTTAGCCTTGTTTGGGTTTTGGGATTTTCCATCCGTTTGTGTTTGGGCAGTTTTGGTGGTTGTTGTGGTTTTTCGTGTGACCCTGAGTTTGGGGCGTGACAACTTGGTATCAGAGCTCTAGGTTCGAATACCTTAGAGTCGTGGGAGGAGGGTGCATCACCTTGTAAGGATGTGTGTGTTCTTGGTTGCCTGTGTTTAGGACATGAGTATGTTGATGTCGTGTATATGTGAGCTTGGAGGTTGGACCTTAGGTTTGATTAGTCTTGCCTTCGGGCGTTTGGACTAACAAACTTGGGAGCTAAGTTAGAAACGCGTTTCATGGACGTGATTTCTAACAAGGAATCTAAGTTGGTTGTCTAAAGTGACGCGTCATTCTTGTCGGTTCTCCTCGGTATCGGTGTTGTGTCTGCATAATCGTTGTGGCTATGTGTTAGCATGATTATGTAGTATGTCGTAGAAATAACCTGATAGATCAACCTTAGGTTGTTGTGTTTCATGTTTTCTTTATATAACCAATTCACCTTTAGAGACAACGAGACCGCAGTTTGGGTCTTGGTTATTCGACTCGATTGTTATCAGTTGTAGAGGTACGGTTATAGGTTAAGCGTCGATTGCTTGGTATGTTATGGAACTCATCAGTGAGTTGGGCTCAGTCGTGTGAGGTTGGCCTCGGTTAGCAAACTGTTGAGTGTTTGCATGCACAGAGTTTTGTTCGGGTGTAGTCAAGGCATGGTTGATGGCTTTGGCTATGATAGCTGACTCCTCTCTAGAGTTGCTATTGTATTCGGGTGATTGGGTGTCGGAGACCCTGGGAGTCAATTGTTATGATGGGATATGTGGAAAGTGGTAATCCCTTTCGGCGTTTTGATGTGATGGATTAAGTACGTCGTGAGCCATGCTATGTCATGAGCCGTGTACTCAGGATGGGGTATAGACCGGAGCATAGTGGATGAGAGCATGATAATCCTTGGCCGTGCGTATGTTGAGAAAGCTGAACGTGAGTGGTTCTGGGAATCTCCCTGCTTACAAAAATGTCGATGGTAGTTAGAGTTATCTGATGACCTCGGACGTTGTATACCTTTTAAGGTTTGAAAATTGTGTTTCGAGTGAGTGAGCTCAAGGATATGGAAATGAGTATGAGTTTCAGTTATGCTGGGAAGAGCATGGGTTGTGGCTGTATGGGAATGTGTAAGGGTTCCTGCGACGAATATCAGTTCTGTGGAATTCCCACAGGAATGCAGGTCAGTGATTTGGTCGATATCCTAGTGATTAGGAGATAGTGTTTGGGAATCGTGCTAGGTTCCTGTGGTTGGCTTAGTACTGTGATGATGTATTTCGAGTATGATATGTCTGGAGGTTTTTTATGTTCCACCTTAGGTTCAGAGATGGTTACGTTGTTTGCCCATGGGAACGAAGTGTGGAGTGATAAGGTTCAGCAATGTACCGTGTGGTTTGGTTGGCCTAGGGTGATAGGTGAGAAATCGTAGGATACGATGCTTGTGCTCGTGTGTGTCTTAAGGACGGAAGTGCAAAAGGTATCTGCATGACTATCGGGGTTATTAGTAACTCTGGATGAGAGGTCCCAAGTTTGGGTTCCCTTTGTGTGACGCTGCGCCATGGGCAGTGGGCCCGAGGCGGTGATGTGATTGTGGTTTGCGTAGCAGGAGTTAGGTTGTGTTGCGCAACCTTGTGAAGTGAGGTTTTGGGTGCAATGGGATGTGTTATACCAGGTATGTGGATGGATGGTGTCCACGCGTGTGAATGAGGTCAGAGAGAGCTTGGTATAGCGGATGACCTGAGACAGCAGCTATGTGACTGTAGTCGATGTGGCCTCGAGGTAGGACTTACAGAGTTCTTAGAGGCTAGTGTTGAGGAGTACTCCCAGTACGCTGAGGTTGGGTCATGGCTTCTTGTTACCCTTTTTCTTTCCTTTGGATGGAAGGAGAGAGAGAGTTTTTTTTGTTGACGATTGTCTGGTGCGAGTTATTTTTATCTCGGGTGGACAGAGATGCCAGGTTCTTGATTGGTTCAAGTTTTAGTTGTGTTATGAGATTGTGGAATCTCAGTAGATCTATACTCGTGTGTGACCCTTGGAGTTGTGACTCAGGGACTTGTATCGACGTAATCGAGTGAGTTTGATCCTTCGTGGTTTCGACGCAAGGTGCGAGATGCTCTACATCCGACTATTGGTGTGTGTGACTTGAGATTCGATTGCTCCCGTGGTTAGGGACTGTAAAGAATTGCATGACGAGGTTAGTATTATCCCGCGGTGGAAGACCATAAAAGAGTACGTATGAGTGTGATAAATATGATAGATCATGGTAATCTAGTTGGTGTGGCTCGTTTTGTGTGATGGTTGAACCATCTAGATTGTGTTCCTTGTGAGGTCGAGTCAGTATACCAGGAATGCGTGCGCTTGTTCTTATTGATAAGGGAGTTGGCATTGAAACACAGAGTTCTTTTGTAGTGATCAGTTGAGAATTGTTAACTAATGCGTACATATGGTTGTACTTCTAGCTCTTGGCAAAGCGAGAATTCTAACGGAACTGTGCGGCTGCAGTATTCACTTGGCAAGTTTCTGGTGGACATTTGTGGGTCTGGATTCATGCTCTATTTGGGATTTTGAACTGTTCAGAGATCTTAGAGTCGAGGAGTGATCATTGGCTGAAGTAAGTTTTGTGTTTTGGCATAACCATTTGTTGGGATAATGATTCCGAGAGTATGGTACAGTATGAGTCAAGAAGGATTCGATGTTTGGGAAGCCTTGGTAGGCGTGGACTGTTTGAACCGACACGATTGTTTGGTTGGGAACGGAAGGGCTGTGATAAGTTCTGGTGTGAGGAAAGTGTTAAGTGTAAGACGCTAGTCAGGGTTGGTTACCTAACGGACAAATCTTGGGTTCGATTACCTACTATTATGGACCCAGGGGATTGCTGTATGTGTTCTGTATTGGGTTTACGTTGTTGAGTGACGGTGGCCTTGTTTGAATTGAGGTAACCTTGTGGCTGTAAAATCGGATTGGTTTTCAGTTGTGTGGAACCTCGTCTGGGACAATGGTGTGCTACCTAGTGTTTCTCCTGAGTGAGAATAATAGTTCGTGATGGAAGATCGGATAGAAGGCAAAGGTTTGATGAGATCTGTTCTTTGGTATTCCAGGAGAGTTAAGTGAGCTTCTCTCTGGAGTTAGGTATTGTGTTGTTGCTTGTAGATCGGTGTCATGACAGCTTCAATAATGGAGATGTTGGCATCTGTAAGGTGATGATGTGTTATCAAAGTCAGTGCAGCTTGTGCGCGGGGTGTGTGACTTCTTGTGACCGATGTCGGAGTTTGACGTTGTGTGTTTGGACTTGTAGAGATAGTCCTTGGTGTGTTTCATGAGGTGTGATTGAGCTAGTATGTGGCAATGAGGACGAGGGTGATAGTCTCTGTGTTCGAGCATAGAGTATGTTTGAGATCAAGTACCGTGATGAATTGGTCTCTTACTTTGCGTTTGTCACTGGAGTAGTTGTGTTCAGTGAGAGTTATGGTTCGACGTTTGCTGGTATCTGTTAGATCTTGACTGGTGTTTCAGGGATGTTTCTTGGATGACAGTGATGTCAATGGGATTTCCCCGTGCGCAGTTTGTGTGGGGGTTGCTTTTTCTTGTCGTGTTTACCTTGTGTGACGACAGGTTTGGGATTTCTGTTGCTTGGCTTTTCTGCTATTGTACAGTATCGTTGTGTTTGCATCAGAGGTTGTTGATGGTTACGGGACAGGTTTCAGTGATGAATTTTAGGGACGAAATTCCTTTAAGAGGGGGAGAGTTGTGAGACCTTGACCTGATTCATTTTGGAATGATTAAGTGTTCGAGTTATCTCGGAACCTCTGGAATGTTTTAAGTACACCCTTGGCGCGTGTTCGAGTTTTGTTAAGGCTTGTTTGGCAAGCGTTTGAGCTGAAAAACCTATTTTATGCTGAAAAACACACTACCCAGCAGTTCGGTCGACAGGAGGGGTTGGCCCAGTCGACTGGACCAAAATTTTCTAGTTCGGTCGACTGAACTTGGGTGTTCAGTCGACTGGACCGTGGCGGTGGGCGTTTTTGATGTTTCTAGTTGGCTGTTCAATCGACTGGATTGGGGGTCCAGTCGACTGAACTGAGAATTTTTGCATTTTTCTATAAATATCAAGCTTAGAGATATTTTGGAAAAGATTACTTCTAAGCTAAGTTTCGATTATCTCTGCCTTCTCTCTAGATTTCTAAGGGCCTAAGGCTTAATTTTTAGCAATCCAGCAGTGGATCCTCGATGTTGGTGCCGGGGGCTTCGTATATATCCGAATAAATTCTCGTTCCGATACGGTTCGATTTTTGAGATTTTGAGTTTTTGAGTTTTGACTCTTTGAGGTAGAATTCTAGACCCTACTACTGTATAAGGTTGTTTTATGTAATTAGATGTGTTTTTACTGGGTAAAAAATGTATAAAATGTCATATTTGTGTTTAAACCTTGTCTTACGGGTAAAAAGCTTATTTTTCACTTTTCTTGGTTTATTACAGTATATGACCTGTGGATGTATGGTTTTCAAAATGTGGTTTTAAAAATGGTGGTTTTGCAAAAAATGGTGGTTTTTGATAAAACCTCAACACTTGGTGTTTTGGAGGTTTGGAACTAACCCTTGGGTTTTAGTCTCATTTTTGAAACGTTCTGTTGAAAATAGGGAAAAATATTTTTGAAATGTTTTTGCTTGATCTCCATGTTGATGGATGGATCTTAATATATGTATAATGTATTTTATGAAAATGTTTTCGTAGTTGAGCTACGGTATGATTTTTGTGAAATGATTGTCTGGATGTACTGGGATAGCGGGTATTTGGCACGAGTTACCCTCGGTGAAAGTCCAGAAACGTGCGCAGTGTAGGTACCTTTGTCCTTTGGGGTAGTTCCCGTAAAAAAGGTGGTAGGTGCTCTTTTCCTTCGGTGTTAATCTGTAAAGTTAGCTTTGATGTTATGGTGCTCCGTATAGAACCTGCCATTACTTAACCGGTCCTATGATGTATTGGGATTGGGTAAAAGACAGGAGTCTATAGTTGCTACCTCTGTCCCCTTGTGACGGAGTCGGTATATATGATTCATTTACTTTATCCTCGGCTGCATGTTTTGAGTGGATTATATTTTATTATTCTCCTCGGCTGTGTGACCTGAGTGGAGCATTCTGCATTATTTTTCTCAGCTGTGTGTGTTCCAGGTGGAAAATATCATTTATCTTTCCTCGGTGTGTGATCCGAGTGGGAAAATGACGTTTTGGTTACTGTTTTCCTTCAATTGTAAAACGTTGATTTGCATTGTATAAATGTTTGGTTGAGGAGGGAAAATTGTTTTGGAGGTTTGTGGGAAACTTGGAATTTTATGACGTAAAACCTTTTGGCTTTGTCGTTGAGTTGGCTCCCACTATATGATGTGCATGGTTTTAAGGATGGAAATGTGGGGTTTTATGAAGTAAAACCGTTTTGAAGCTTATGTTAGCCTGATGGGAAAACTTGTGGTTTTGAGTTGGAAAAACCTTTTTGGCTCCTATGGTTGATCCTGTATGCTTGTGATTGCATATCCTGCTTTACAGCATTATAGTATGTTTCTATTGGGCTTCGGCTCACGGTGTGGTCTAGTAGGTTGAACTGATGGTGCCCGGAGGAGGCTGATGACAAGACCCTGTTGTCTTGTTTTTGTTACGTAGTTTAAACCTTTCTGTATATGTTTCATATTTAGAGATAATATGTTGTAAAACATATATAATGATTATGGATGTATGCATGCTTTAATGCTTTCGAGAGAAGCTTGAGTTGGTTGTTATTTTCCGTAGTTTGTTACTACGTTTTTCGTTGATAGGTTCAACATTTTGCAAATGGAGTTTTCAAATGATTTTTTGCTTCACATAAACTCTTGTGCTTCGAGGAGGATTTTGGAATGGCCTGAGCTTCCTTTAAAATAAAAAGATGTTCTTATCTCAAAACTGTATTTTGTTTCTTTAAAAAAAGGCTTGGCTTGTGGGCTGTAACTGTCGTCTTTTGGCTAGTCTTTTAAATCTACTAAACCTTCAGTAGTGCATTTTTACCAAGGTTTTAGCCTTGTTTGGGTTTTAGGGTTTTCCATCCATTTGTGTTTGGGAGGTTTTGGTGGTTGTTGTGGCTTTTCGCGTGACCCATAGTTTATGGCGTGACAGGCTTCGTATAAATCAGGACAGATTCTTGTTCTGACGAGGTTTGATTTTTTAGGCTTCGAGTTTGAACTCGCCAAGGTTGAATTCTAGACCTTACTGCTGTATAAGGGTGTTCAATATAATTATAGGTGTTTTCACCGGGTAGAAATGCATGAAATGTCATATTGTGTTCAAACCTTATGTTACGGGTAAAAAGCATATTTTTCGCTTTCCTTGGTTTATTACAGCACATGACATGTGGATTTTGAGTTTTCAAAGGGTGTTCTTGAAAACGATGGAAAATGGTGGTTTTATAAAAATCACAACACTCGGTGTTTTGGAGGTTTGGAGCTCGCCTTCGGGGTTGAGTCTCCGGTTTTGAAACATTTTGTTGAAAACGGGGAAAAATATTTTGAAATGTTTTTGGTTTGATCTCTATGTTGATGAACGGATCTAAATATATGTATAATGTATTTTATGAAAATATTTTCATAGTTGAGCTACAGTATGGTTTTTATGAAATGATTCTCTAGATGTACCAGGATGACGGGTATTTGGCACGAGTTGCCCTCGGTGAAAGTCCAAAAATGTGCATAAAGTTGGTACCTTTGTAGTCCTTCAGGGTAATTCCCGTAAAGAAGGTGGTTTGGGATAACAACCCGAGGGATAAAAGCACCCAAACCACCTTCTTTACGGGAATTACCCTGAAGGACTACAAATGTACCTACTTTATGCACGTTTTCGGACTTTCACCGAGGGCAACTCGTGCCAAATACCCGTCATCCTGGCACATCTAGAGAATCATTTCATAAAAACCATACTGTAGCTCAACTATGAAAATATTTTCATAAAATACATTATACATGTATTTAGATCCATTCATCAACATGGAGATCAAACCAAAAACATTTCATTACCTAGCGAGTCTTGAATGGCTGGGGTCTAGGGTAATGGACAGGAGTCTAAAGTTATTACCTCTGTCCCCTTATGACGGAGTTGGTACATAGGATTCATTTTACTTTATCCTTGGCTGCGTGTTCTGAGTAGATTATATTTCATCTTTTCTCCTCGGTGGTGTAGCCCGAGTGGAGCATAGTGTTTTATTTTCCTTGGTTGTGTGTTCCGAGTGGAAAATATCTTTTATTTTTCCTTAGTGTGTGATCCGAGTGGGAAAATAACGTTTTGGTTACCGTTTTACCTTAATAGTGAAACGTTCTTTTGCATTGCATAAATGCTTGGTTTTGTGGATGGAAAACCATTTTGGAGGCTTTTGGGAGTCTGATGGAAAAACTTGGGGTTTTATGATGTAAAACCTTTTTGGCTTTGTGGTTGAGTTAGCTCCCACTATATGATGTGCATGGTTTTAAGTATGGAAATGTGGGGTTTTATGAAGTAAAACCGTTTTGAGGCTCATGGTAGCCTGATGTAAAACTTATGGTTTTGGGTTGGGAAAACCTTTTTGGCTCCTGTGGTTGAGCCTGTACGCTTATGATTGCATATCCTGCTTTACAGCCTTATAGTCTGTTTCTATTAGGCTTCCGCTCACGGTGTGGGATTTTGCTGTAAAACCTTTTTCAAGTAAACGTGGTCCGGTAGGTTGACCCGGTGGTGCCCGGAGGTAGCTGATGGCAAGACCATGTTATCTTGTTTTCTTAGGTAGTTTATACCTTTCGGTATATGTTTCATGTTTAGAGATAACATGTTGTAAACATATGCTATTATTGTGGATGTATGCATGTTTTAATGCTTTCGAGAGAACCTTGGGTTGGTTGTTGTTTTCCGTAGTTTCTTACTACGTTTTTCGTTGATGGGTTCAACGTTTTGCAAATGGAGTTTTCAAGTGGTTTTTACTTCATAAACGTTTGTGCTTCGAGGTAGATTTTGTAACGACCTAAACTTCTTTTATAACGAAAAGATTTTCTCTTTCAAAACACGTATTTTGCTTTTAAAGGCTTGGCTTGTGAGACAGTAACTGTAGTCATTTGGCTACTCTTTAAAATCAAATAAACCCTCAGTAGTACGTTTTTACAAAGGTTTTAACCTCGTTTGGCCTTCTGGTTTTAAATCCCTTTGGGTTGGACGGTTTTGGTGGTTGTTCTGTGGCTTTTCGCGTGACCCGGAGTTTAGGGCGTGACACGAATCATAATTTAGTACGTTTATTTTATTTGGGTTAAGTAAATTGACACAAATAAATTACCGGAAGAATTAATTACGATTTAAATCAGGTAAGGTCATTTAAATTAAAATCAGGTCTAAGGATTAATTAATGGTTAGGAATATTAGTACTATAAATTATTGAAACAAATAAGACATAAGTATGGGATTCGCAAAAAAATAATAATAATAATAATAATAATAATAATATTGTTAGAATCTCAACCGAAGCTGAGATGCTTCGGGAGAGATCGAGAGACAGAGAGAGATCGAGAGGGATCGAGAGAGAAAGAGAGAGCTTAAAAACCCATTAAGGCCCCAAAACCCTAACACCCCTTCTCCTTCTCCTTTTCCCCTGTTTCTTTTCGGCGATAGCTTTTCTTCGCCGTGGCTTTTGTCGCCGCAGCTTCGTTTTCTCCTCCCGTCGATATCTTCTTCTCCATTTTTTTTTGTTTCAACAACCATGGGAGTAGAGAGAAGCAGAGGTGGAGGCCTTTGAGGATCGGCAATTTCAAAGGAGATGAAGACGAGTAGCAGCGGTGAAAGTGTGGTGGCGGGACCGCCAGAGCTTCGAGAAAATCTGACATTGGCAGCGGCGGTGGTTGTTCCTGATGGACCTGGGGCTTGGGAACTCTTCAACGAAAACTCTATGGTCCCGAAATTTGGAGATTTGACTTTATGAGGTAGGATTCAGACTAACCTAGCTGTTTTGCTATGATTTGGGTTGAATTTAATTGAAATCCAAATGAACCTCAGGGGGCTTAAATAATTAATTAGAACTTTACCTAAATATTGGGGCTTGTTGAGTTTAAATTTTTGTAAATTGAGTGCTAAGATGGGATTTAGAGAGCTGGTGGTGAAATTAAACAAGGTAACTTGATTGCTTGTGGATGAGAAAGTTAAGAAATTTAATCAAATTCGAGGGTTAAAAAAATGGTTAGATTAGACTTTCCTAGTGATTATTGATTGCTTCACTCTTTCTTCATTGTGTTTCGGCAATATTTTCACGAACAAATTCCAACATGTCCAAATAAATTCACTGTTTGATTTATTGAATCTTTAACCAGGCCCTCATATTTAGCTTTCCTTTCCTTGTTTAGCTTCAATAAGGTTGACTAAATCAGTTGAAGATTAAATCAACTAAGTCCTTTTTCGGATGATTGATTCCCACTTACAAGGCTTTGCTTTATTTTTCCTGCATATCGGAATTTTACTGAATTGTCACAATGCTAACCTTACCGAAATTTAGAGAAACCCTATTGATTTAGCTTCCTTTTCCTAGTACAGATGATCAAGTAAATCCTTAAACCAATTGATTTTAATCGATCAGAATCTCCCAATTAGTGATTTCTTCATTCTTTTCTTTTGTTAGAGTTGCTGCACCTTGGCACAAATTTTTAATGAATCTTGTAAAAATATTTTTTTTTGAACTTTCCTTTCTTGTATTTTTGGATCTTTGACTTCTCTGTATATAATAATCTTTTCTTCCATATTTCATTACTTGTTGAATGATATGATCAACTCCTTAGTCTTTTATGACGAGTTTAAGCTGACTCAAGCCTTCCATAACTTGAAATCTTTTCCAGCCAGCCAGTCTTTTTAATTTCAAATCACAAGCTATACCACTGTTGTTTAAATACTACCATTGATTGAACTCAAGTATTATAAGTTTATAACCTTTTGAAGCATTTTCAACAAAACATAGTTTGCTAGAAATACTTTGTAAAGTCTTCTCGAGGTTAAAGATTGATTCTCTCTCTTTCAAGATTTAGTTGTTGACCTTCCCCATCCTCTTGTTCTTATGCATATTGTTTTGAAGTGGTGTATAACACTTGGAGCGAGAATTAGTCAAGTTGGGTTAATTTCTATTTCAAATTACATGATGTTCGGAGTTATGAATTGATATAATTGAAGCTTTTAATGAGATGTTTATATGAGCTAATTGTGTGACTAGAAAGTGAGGGGGTAATCTAACGAGAACGCAAGAGAATGATGATATGTAACCATGGTTAGGGTTGTGGTAAAGCTTGGATCTTAGGAAAGCTAAGTAAAATTAAGGATTTAAAATCCATTTTATGTTGTGTATAATATTCGAGCTTAGCATTAAACTAGTTGGAATAACTTATAAATGGGACATTATGGGCTTAAATTTTAAATCATGATTAAATTATGATTGGATAAAATTACTTTGTATGTTAAATTGAGTGAATTATGGAGATTCTAATGAATTTATGATAGAATTTATGGTTGGCATGGAATGAATTTAATCAGTTCAAACAATGGATGATGAAATATGAAAATCTTGAAATGAGAAAGCAGCTTATGAAAGGTTGATCGAGATTAGTGAATTAGGAGAAAGAATGTGTTAAAATGAAGAATGTGAAATGAGAATGTATGCATGAGATGAATTGTGGTAAATTTATTGAACCTATACTTCTGAGAACTCAAATTGTTTATATGATACTGGTTTATGATTCTTACGAGATGGGATGATTATTGATGAATGAAACTATGTAATTAAAAAGGGGGGTATTATGACTTGCTTGCTTGAAAATTTAATTTGAAACTTAAGTAAGAAATTTGACTAGTTGTGAAAGTTGTGATTTATTCACTGGTAAAATTTGCTTAACGTATAAGTTTAAATCTCATAATTTAATGAATATTACTATTACGATAAATACCCGATATAAAGGAAATGTTACAAAACTTGATTTGGGAATTGATGACATAGAATCAAAAACAGAATAATGTAACATTTGTGAATGAGAAGGCATATTATGTGATTATAATATTGAATTGGGAGAGGAACCTGTGGATAGTTGGACTCCCGATGATTTATGGATAATGTTATGGATATGTGATATTAATTTGAAAATGGTGTGATTGTGAAATTGGAATAGAAGATGGACTTTCGGTTATTAATAAATAATGATATGATTATGAATTATTGATGTGGTTAATCAAATATTGAACCGATAATGATTGATGTGGATATGATTAAGTTAGGCTTACACAGCTCCGCGGTGAAAGACCGAAAACTTGCACAAGATAGGTACCGTATTCCCTCGGGTTAGCCCCGTAAAACGGACATGATTGTGTCATGGTGAGTTATAGAGTTATTTATTACCCAATGGTTTCGCGTAACCTATTGAAAAAATAGAGAAAGATTTATATAAGCTGCACTCGACGTCGGTTCAATATGGAATTAATAGAATGAAACGAAAATGTGAATAATAAATTGATGAATTGAAAAGAGAAATAACGAAAGACGAATGTGACAAATGAAAAAGAAACGAAAAGAATAAAAAAAATTAATAGATAAATTAAGACGCTGAAACGATAATTAACAGACGAAATTAGTGGATGAGTTAAGTAAATTTGAAATGAAGAAATCTAAATGAATTCATATTATCTTTGAAATTTATATAAACTAGATGTGTATATAAATTGAGAAATAAATGAAAATGATTGCATAATATCTTGCTCATTCACACCTCACAAATTATGCATTGCACTATTTTAATCTTTATCTTACGAGTTTCAGCTCATGTTTGTTGAATCCCCTTTTATACAGGTTCAGATAATCATGAAAGTAGAGTAAATAAGAGTTGGGATTTTGAAGAATAATTTCATGTATGTATTTAATGAGATTATGAGATTGTTTTGGATGAATGTAATCAGTATGCAAATTTAGCGAGGCTTATGTATAATTTAAGTCGCATGAAGATGAATACAGTAGAAAGGAAGTGAAGAATGTCAATTATTATGTAGCTTAAGTTTGTATGGTTTAATTTTTTTGGGGAATTGGTATAACTGTGATGTAACTGAAAATGAATAGTTGTAATAGTTTTAATTGTGTTTGAAAGTTGGAATCCAAGCGGTGCTTGAGTATAGAATGTTATTTGGATTCTA
This sequence comes from Heliamphora pulchella, assembly GCA_032270985.1. Lineage (NCBI taxonomy): Eukaryota > Viridiplantae > Streptophyta > Magnoliopsida > Ericales > Sarraceniaceae > Heliamphora > Heliamphora pulchella. The sequence continues at coordinate 23,355 of JAULJZ010168652.1, forward strand.
TAGGTTTAAAGAAAATTTAGAATAGTCCGAAAAATAGAGGAGATTTTGTCGAAATTTTTAAGAATTAAACTTCGTTTATTTTGAAATTTGAGATAAGTGAAAACCTGTAAGAAATTAAGTTCAAGAGAATATTATTAAAGAAATTTTGGTTAAAGGAATAGGAGTTATTAAGTGGCTATCACGTGCCTCAGAGTTGGTGACGTGACACTTTAAATGTGCTTTTAAATTCATAGATAAATTTATCTGTTCGTTTACATAACTTCTCTTGTTTTTCAAACAAGACATAAATTCATCTGTTCATTTACATAACTTCTCACATTATTTAAACAAGAATGCTAAATTTATATGTGCTTATCTGTTCAGTCACAACACGGAATATGTGTTTATCTTTCTATTTCAAATTTCGAACAATAAATCGTTTTAGTAGGTTAAGTATAATGAGGAATAGGTGGTTATCATCACATTTTGAATTGAATTCGTGTTTATTACTTGAATTGATGAAAAGTTACGATAAAATGGAGGAGAAATCACAAATAAATTATTTTCTTTGAAAAGTGTACAAAGTTGATATATCAATACTGGGGAAAGAGTAGAAACGATTCACTATCATCGCGTTTTTAGTGAAATACGAGTTGAGAATTTATAATGAAATAAAGAACAAATCGTAGATAAATTCATTCTCGTTGAAAAGTAAACAAATAACTGATAAAATTGTTCTCGTTGAAGAAATGAACAAATATGAAATACGTAAACTGAAGAATAAATACAAAACCTAACTTTAACGATGCGACTTGATTATGTCGATTTTAAATTTGAGTAAAAATCTGAGCTTGCGACGAATGAAGTTCTACTTTTTCAACTTACAAATAAGTTGAGTTGAGTGTAATTTTTGCTTCGAATGTGAAATAAGTAATGAATAGTACTATTATGAATCGTATCATGCAAGTTAATATACAAAAAGTGGTCAAGAGTATTTTTAAAAGAATGTAAATTTTTTAAATTTGTTGAACCATGCGCATTAAAATATTAGTTTATGGTCCTAATGTTAGTTGATGATGTATATATGGACTTCTGGCTGAAAAACTCTTTATTTTTTTTAACATGCCCAAATAACTTAAACAATTAGCTAAAATCACAAAAATATCAATTCCTACTAATTTTTAATAATTAACACATTATCGACAAAGAATAAAAATTCTTAATCCGCCAAGCATATATATAGTCTGCATAGTTGTTTACCTCAAAATCAACCTAGCCCATCCCCCCACCCTTTATTGTAATTGTAAGTACTTCAATTTAGCTTTCTAGTGAATTTAATTGCTCTTAATTTTTTCTTCCACTTTGAATTTTCTACTTGTCTCTATGTGATTGGTTGATATTTACTTTTCTACATATTTACTTTCTAGTTAAATCTTCTTGGATTCAACTATTGTTCCCACAAATCAAAAATATGAAAGAAACTCATAATTTGGTGTGTATTAAAACAAATACCCACAAAAAATACCCAAAGCCCCCTCCCCTCCCCTCCCCCC